>PVLC010005618.1:0-43156 GCA_004027655.1 Graphiurus murinus
CGGGGCGCGGAGCACGAATTGCTCCGCGACGGCGTCTTTTCTTGTCCTCGCTCTGCTTTCTCGATCTTCTTTATTTGTTTGTGGTTCAGATTTCGCTTTTTTCCTTTTGTTGAAAAGATCTTTTTATGGTAAATTTAGATCCAAATCAGGGCGTTTGTGAAAGGATGGTTCACTCCGTCGCCATCTTGGATCTCCTCTATCCTCCAAACAGATATCTTGTAAAGGGATTTATACATCTTGAATCCCTACTGCCTCATATAAAAGTTGGTAAGCAACCCACCCCCTTGCTCCTGGTGTCTTCCCACTTTCTCTTTACTACAATTCTTTTCTGTACTACATATTTTATTAGCTATGTTGTATCATGGCTATGGATTTAGCTGGATAGTTTAATAGGCCCCAGAAGAGTAGACCCTGAGCAGGGCATGGTTGTACTTGCCTATAATACCAGTACTTGGGAGGCTGAGACAGGAGGATCCCATGTTCAAGAACAGCCTCAGGAATGTAGTGAGGCTCTCAATAACCTAGTAAGACCCTGTTTCAAAACAAAAAATACATCATAAAAAGAGCTGGAAGTGTATCTCAGATTTGGAATGCCCCTGGGTTCAATTCTTAGTGACACACACACACACACACACACACACACACACACACCAGTAGCACTTTAATCGTCACTATTTCTTCTATCTACAGTGCTTAACCCAGCTTCTGGCCCAGACAGTAGGTGCCAAAATATTAGAATGGCGAAAATCTCCAGAGTTCTGTGAGAGGAGAAGTCTACCTTCAAATGTGTGTGTACTCAGAGTGTGCTACTACATGGGTATACACATAGTCCTTATTCTAGCTATCTGTGACCAAAGTAAAAATGTTGATTTTTTTCCTAATTATTTGTACTACATAAAAAAATCACAACTAATCCAAATCTATACTATGGTCTCTCAAAGCTTTCTTTGTTATGCTTGTTTTAGTGAGATATAAAGAAAGTATGAATGGACTGCATGTGTATTCTTGAATTAGCAGAACTGAATTAGAAAGCTCAGCCACCAAGTTAATTCATGTTGCGGAAATAGAATAGTATCCCAGTAGTATAGCAAAATGTTCTAGGTTTAAGGGTTAAATAGGTGACCTCATGCTATGTGATTACTGAGTTGAAGGCAATACACTAGGCTGACATTGAACATTCAAGTGAAACCTCTAAGGGAAACCCCTCGTTAACCTGTAGACTCTTCACTTTAGGCAGGCTCAGGCCACTGGCTCCAGAGCAGCCTTCCCTCATGGGTCACAGATCCTTGGGCTCATGAAGATGTTTCACAGTGTTCTAGTTTGGCAGCTTTTACATGGAGTTCTATGTTATAAAATAATTCGAAGAAAAACTATGGCATGTGAGAAGGATCTTTATATTTACTGTATTAGGCAGTTAATTTTTTACTAATTTATAGAAAAATTATTTTCTCAAGTCCCTTGCTTATTATAAGAAGGAAGAGGCTGGTGACCTTTCTGTGTTCTCACATCAACAGCCATGAGGCATTTTAATTTAAGGGGAAACAAAATCTGTGACCTACTTTTAAACAATTGGGACTGATTAACCTTTGTTTAAATTCAACTAACTTAAAATAAGCAATGTGGAAATAGGTTCTTGACATTTTTCGGTAGGAAGTAGAGAAAGCGATCATGTAAATGCACAACGTGAGACAAGTGGTTAACTATATAGATGCTGGTGTGAACTATGGGAAAGTTTCATTTAAAAATTTTCCTTTGGTTTTCTTATGTAGAAATCAGACTCTTATCTGTGCTAGTTTCAATAAGGGATTATTTTTATACATGTATGAAACTAAAAATGACCTTGACAAATATATTTTACATATACATAACTTCACAAGGAAAATACATATTCTTCATGGAAATAGGGATGTCTCATTTTCTCTAAAATATAATGAGTTGGTCAGTGTTAAATACTAACTAGCTAGACAGGACTGATCTGAGAATGTTTAACATAGGCCCCCAAAGATCTGAATCCTTACAGGGGCTGTTTTTGATAGTGTGGGGCATTCTGCAGAGTATTCTGACTTGTGCTTGGGCTGTGGTATTCTGTAAAGATTACTAGGTTAGGAATAAAAAGGCTTAACTTTATTATTCATGAGCTGTGTGACTTGGACAAGATAGAAAACCTCAGTTTCTGTTGGAGAGTTCTAAAGATGGGGAATTGTCTTTCCTGGGGCAAACACTGGATCTGAGCAAAGTGTTTTAAGTCAAAGACTTCTCTTAAAGTTCAAGTAGAATTAAGACACTGACATTGAAGAGGTTGGCTTGGATAGCGATGCTATTATGAGCTTCCATGGCAACACAAACATTAAGATACAACAGAAAAAATAAAGATCTTTAAAAATTACAAGATCCATAAGTGCTCTTAGAGAACAAAGAATCACACAATTTGTTGACATAACATACTGCATTTATAATTATTTCAGTAACCTTTTAATTATTATATGTATTTAGTGCCTATTAAAGATCTAATAGTTCAGTGGTGTTTTTTTTTTTTTTTTTTGGTACTGGGGGTTGAACTCAGGGGCATTCTACCTCTGAGCTATACCCCCAGCCCTATTTTTTATTCTTTATTTTGAAACAGGGTCTCACTAAGTTGTGGAGTGCCTCACTAGGTAGCTGAGACTGGCTGCGAACCCAGATCCTCCGGTCTCAGCCTCCCAAATGCTGGGATTACAAGCATGCGCCACCACGGCCGGCTTCAGTGGTGTTTTATATCACTAATACAATTGCTTTTCTCTTCCTGTTAGCCAAAATTGGTTTCAGTTTGAAGCCAAGAACTGAGACTATTGACCATTGCCCTTTTGGGGGGCCCTAAGTTATTACTTACTCTAATTTACCTTAGATAAGTGTCAATTTAACCAAGCCTTTTATAGGATTTTCTTTTTTGTGTTTGTAATTTTTGTTTGAAACTCAATGAATTTTGAAACAGAAGTCAGCATATAAATACTTGTTTAGCACTATATTTATAAAGGAACTAATAATATATTGACTTAAACTATTGAAAACAAGGTATTTGCATAAGAGAAAGAGAAAGATGAGAAGAAAAAAAACCTATGAATCCTTTAGAAACAACAGTTTGTTTTACTTTCCTTGGTTAAGATGTGGATGAGCTGGTAGAGAGCAGAGAACTTTCTTTTTGGTTGCTCGTGGATTGTCTGGGAGTCCATGGATACTTTCCTAGGACCAGCTGCCTCGATTGTATCTGGTAATGTTCCTCTCAGTTTTGTTAGGGATGGCACATTTTTCTTATCAATATTTTTCATGACCACTTTTTATGTTTTAGTTTCCTATTGTTGTAACAAAAACAAGTAGCTTAAAACAACACAAACTTTCTATTTTATAGTGTTGGAAATTCAAGTCTAAGATGACTCTGCAAGGCACAATTTCTTCTGGAGGCTCTGGGGAAGATTTATTTCCTTGCCCTTTCTGTTTTTGAGTGACACATCCCTGAGCCAAGGAATGTGTGCCATCTCTAGAAACTGGGAAGAGCAAGGAGACATGAACTCTGCTTCTGTTGTTACATCTGCTTCATCAGCTCTGACCCTTCCTCTTATAAGGAGCCTTGTGACTACACTGGGCTTGCCCAACGCTATGATTGAAGTGTCTGTGACCTCTCCAAAATTTATGCTAAAATGTAATCTCCAGTGCAACCATACTCAGAGATGTGGCCTGTAGAAGGTGATGGTGCCTTATAAAAGGGCTGAAGGAAACTGGCCAGGCCCTCTGGGTGCTTCTGTCCCTTTTAGTATGTGAAGACACAGTGTTCTTCTCTGGAGGATGCTTCAACAAGGCGTCATCTTAGAAAGCATACAGTGACCATCACAAGACCCTAACCTGCGGTGCCTTGGTCTTGGACTCTAGACATGTTCTTATAATTAACTTATTGTTACTTATAATTAACTGTTCTTATTTTTGTTCTTATAATTAACTTGCTCTCAGGTATTTTGATATAGCAGGACAAGTGGACTAAGACACCTCATGGTCCAGGGCAATCTTTCCATCTAAAGGTCACTGAGTACCTGGACATGGCGGCACATGCCTGTAATTTCAGTATTTGAGAGGCTGAGACAGGAGGATTGCAGGTTCAAAGACAGCCTCAGCAACTTAGCAAGACCCTGTTTTCAAATCAAAAATTAAAAATAGGACTAGGGGTATATCTCAGAGGTAGAAATCCTTTGGGTTTACTCCCCAGTACCAATAAATAAATAGAGAAGCAAACAAACAAACAAATACTCTTGACTTAATCATGTTACAAAGACTCTTTTGCCATGTAAGGTGACATAGTCACAGGTTTCAGGGATTAGAGTGTAGACATCTTGGGGCGAGAGCCTTGTTCTGCTTGACATAATAGCATATTATAACATCCATAGTAGATACAAGGACCTGTGCTAATTATAGTCATGCCCATAATTAATCAGTAGTGCAAAACAAAAGTTGGAGGTTTCATGACATCAATAATTGATTAAATATGTCTTTTGCAGTTAATAGTTTCAAGGCTTCTTAAAAGTATAATAGTTTACAGAAGTGAGATCCATTAAGAATATTTTAATTACTTTAAGAGGGTTCATTTATTTACATATGCTATGTTTACTAGTTAGTAATTACAACAAACAATGTACCAGGTTGTGGTCTCATAGAAACTTATAATGCAAGGTAGATGACAGATAATGGTTAAGTTATTACCTGTGATAATATGTTTACAGATATCAGTGCCAGGCCCAAAGGACGTAGAAAGCTTGGTGAATGTGTGGAGTTTCTGAGGGTGGGGATTTTGGAAAATTTCAGAAGTCATGGAGATGAATCACCAAAAGTTCTTTTAAAAGAATGATCTCTTTCATCTTTAGACATTGATGTTCTAGGCATTTATGCCATGAGAAGAGCAACTATGACAACTGTCAGTAGGCATTTCTCTTTATTCTAACTATTCAGGGCATTTCTTTTTTTTTTTTTTTTTTGCGGTACTGGGGATTGAACTCAGGGGCATTCTACCTCCGAGCTACACCCCCAACCCTATTTTTTATTCTTTATTTTGAAACCGAGTCTCACTAAGTTGCGGAGTGCCTCACTAGGTAGCTGAGGCTGGCCGCGAACCCGGATCCTCTGTTCTCAGCCTCCCGAATGCTGGGATTACAAGCGTGCGCCACCACGCCCGGCTATTCAGGGCATTTCCATTGAAAACTTTGAGTTTTTCTTGATTTCAGAGGTCCATCTACCTGTAGTGCCATTTTTAGGTAGTAGTCTAATGACCACAAGGAAGGGAAGAATTTTTGTCAGTTCAGCGAGAATCAGGTGGGTTAGTGAGAGGAGAGATGCACAATTAAAATCTTGTGTCTAAGATAATTTTTTGTTGTTATAAGTGAATAGCAAAGATTGGCTAATTTATAAAGAATAAAGGTTTATTTTTCTCCAAAGTTCTGGTAGCTGGGAGAACCAAGGTCAAGGAACTGTATCTAGTGGAGGTCTTCTTGCTATTGGGAACTCTCTTCAGGGTACCAAGGCAACATAGGCGTCACAGAGCTGAGGGGCACAGCCAACCAAGCCAACTCTTGAGATAACTCATCCCTCTTAACTAGGGCTGAATCATGACCTACTTACCTCTTAAAGGTCTCACTTGGTACACCTCTCTTTCCAAATTGTATTTTATTTTACTTTTTAATTACTAATGGGGTTTAGTGTCATATGTTCATACATGTATATGGTATGTACTGATCAAATCCAGTCACACCCAAGCTCCAATAATCAGTATTCTGATTATAGATCCTCTCTTTTAGTTTCTACATATGAGAGAGAATATACCATACTTTCTGTGTTTGACTTGTTACACTTAACATAATGTCTTCTAGTTCCATTTATTTTTCGGAAAATGACAGGATTTCATTCTTTTTAAGGCTTAATGATACTCCACTGTGCATATATACCACATTTCCTTCATCTGTTCATGGGAACCTAGGCTGATTTCATAATCTATTGTTAATTATGTGGCAATAAACATGGGCATGCAGTTACCGCTTCAGTATACTGATTTCATTTCCTTTGTGCATATAGCCAGAGGTGGAGGTGCTAGATCATGTGGTCTTTACTCTCAATGGTTGGAAAATTTTGATTTAGACTATTCCAGGATAGATTTTGTTCTATTAAGAAATTACTGTCAAATTACACCTATGTTTCATTCAAGTCTAACAATTTATCTATTAGACAGTTTAATTTTGAAAATAAAATACTGCTTTATTTTTAGAGTAGTACTCTTAGGTACATATCTCTGTGAATCACAAAAAAAATATATTTTAGGAGATAAGAACTTAGAAGTTTCTAAAAAGAAAGTTATTTAAGGTTTTATAGACTTTCATGCAAGTTACTTGCTATTAGATAAACATTCTAAGGGGTTATTTTTCTTAGATTATCTTGAGTTCTAACACAATGCCTTCTGGCAATCTCCTCATTATATAAGTTTGACATATCAGACCAAGTTATTAAGGAACTTAAAGTGGCTTTTTCAGTCTAAATGGGAAAATTAATAAATTTCTCATTTAAAATGCTAAAGAACTTGATTGTATTTTCTATAGTTTAGACTTTCTTAAAATAAAGCAACTAACAACTAACAAGTGCAGTATTAGCCAAACACTTATTTAAGGTAAACACATAGAATTGGTTCCTAGCAACCCATGTTTTTCTTTTTTTTTTTACAAGATGAATTATTATTTTGATAGAATATGCTAATAAGCACCTGCTACTGTAAAGATTATTTTTTGTCTTTCAAATGAAGATGTTTTCCACTAATTCAATTATTAGTAGTCTCTCTTGCCTTGCCCTCTTCTTTCTCTCTAATTCTATGATATTAAATAAAAAGGAATTGTCTTGAGCTTTAGAATGAAGTATTTATGTCCTACCGAGATGGAGAAGGAATAGGAGCCTGTTTATCAATTGTCAGGTCCTAAGGAAACCAAGAACAGTGGTTCTTTCTAGTGGTGCTTTGTTTGTCTCTTAACACCTTGTTTAGAAGACTTACTTGTATGAGGATGAAGGAGTGATGGTGAAGGAGTTTTCAGTGATCCTCTGAGTTAAACACTGTGCTGATGACCTAAGTGACCAAGGTAGAGTAGCTGATGACTTTTGCATATTGAAAGGGCTTGCCCTCATATGAATGTGAGAAATGGTGCCAGATATTCTAGTTCTCAGGAAGAAATGAAAGTCTGGATTTTTAAAATACAAAGTGTACTATCTTTTAATGTTGGCAATGGATCAAAACACTGCAGAGAAAAGAAAATACAAGTGCATAAAGGGCTGCCTGATTGAGATCTCTGAAGATCCCTTGAGTGGTAGAATATGTCCTGCCAAAGGATTGTACTCACCATCTCACTCCCTGTTCTCACTGGATCAGCATACACTTTATTCAGTAAATAAGATACCAGGGGATGTTATATTTGGATGTTTTTCTACCATAAAGACCTTCTTTGATAGTTTAGTAGAATGATGCTTATAAATAGCTTTAGATTTTGTGTCTAATATCTAAATGTTGCTAATCAGAGCAATATAGTTCCATTTGATAGGATACTTTAATTATCAGAATAGGTACTAACATGAATATGAAATTATAGTTAAGTGCTGTTGTATGAAGTCAGGGATCAGATTGTAAACCATCAGTCCTAACAAAAATAGCGGGAAAGTACAGGATTTTGGGTTAAAGAAAAATGTGACATCTAACTCTTAGTTGTAGGGACTGTAACTCTTGGAGGAAAGTTTTGTGATAAAATTATAATTAGGGGAAAATGGAACTCAAAATTAGAATTACAGACTTCCTTCAGAATATCTGGTTTTGGTGTTTGATGCTTTGGTATTGGGTCATCTATTAGAAATAAATAACTTACAGAAACTTAATAAAGAAAAAAGGAAAAGCAGGGATCCTTGGTCAGTTTTAAGTCATCACTGTTGGGTGAAAGATGTTTTTCAGAGAAGCCCAGAAGTACCTGGGCAGAGCTCAAGACAGATTCTTTTAGTATCAGCTGTTCATCCACTGGTGTGATTGAGTTCCAGATTTTTTCTGAATGTTGCTAAGCAACATGAGGTGGAAAGGGTGCCATGCCAGATGTGGGAGCAGGGCAAAAAGCAAAGGAATTTGGAGAAATGAGATCATCTAATGGCTTCTCTTTATACACAAAATCATTTATACCTTCTGTGTACTTTACAGTTTTATGGTCTAGGATGGCAGATCCTTGCTTCTCTTGTGTAAATCCCGGTTTCCTAAAGAGCAATTGGTAAAGAGCAATTGCTGTAGGATTTGTTGAATGAATTTTCATGGTGCTGCAGTTTCTTGGCTCTTGGAAATAAGTAGGCAAAATAAAGTTTCAAACAATGATGTATCTCTGGTTTACTTCTTTCTAAATGCTGTAAAATCACTGCCTAATTAGAAAGTAAACTGTTGTTTTTCACGGAGTTATATGGAATTCCCTCATGTGTCTCTGCTTTGCAGAGAATCTCTCACTACTGCAGATTTGCTTCTTGTGGTTTGGTTTTGGGGCAAATACCATGGAATAGAGTAGCCTTTGAAGGCTTTGCTTGTGAGTTCAGAATGTAAATGCATCATTGCAAGAACTGCTGCTATGTGGAGTCCTAAACCTAAATAAAATGTAGACTTGGGGACAAAATGAATGGCAGGGCTTTGTTTTATTAAAAAACAAAAAACAAAAAACAAAAAAAGACTCACTGTGATCCCATAGTTGAAGCTCAATGTGCAGGAGCCTGATGGCTTGTCCTTGGCTTTTTGGACCCATTTCCAAACATTGGAGCCTCAGATGGCCTTATGATCAAAGAGGAAAATAACCAAGGAAAATTGGCTGCCCCTTGGTCTCTTTTTATTTTTCCTTTGTCTCCCTGGTATTATTAGCTGGTTTCTTGAGATTTTAATGGTCAGATTTACATTCTAGTTCTTTAGGTTAGAGTATGTGTCCACCATGAAATTTTGCCGTGGTAATAAATCATAAATGTTTTCTGAGGCTGAGAGGGCATACGAATTAGAAGGCCATTGGATATTAAATATGATGGAAAATTGGTTTATAAGCTAATATACATAAGTTAAAGACATGGAGCATAAACTTCCCCTCAATTAGTGATTTTCAACCTTAGCTGCACAATGGAATTACCAGAAAAACTTGAATTCATGTCTGGGTCAAACCTTGAGTCTGACTTTTATGCTCTTGGTCTGTCTTAGACATTAGGATTTTTAAAAGCTTCCTTAAATAAAATTTTGTGACACACTGAATTGTATTAGAATTTATTGACTTTATTCAGATGTCTCATAATGTCAAACAGTTTCATGATCGTGTAGCCATGAGTCATAAGAAGCAGCGCAGTATCTAACCCTGGAAGATCAGGTATTTTATTTAATGTCTATCATTTCTTCTAAAACTGTAAGATATTGCGTTGCCAAGGATCTATGCAGTGTGAGCCATAAGGTAGGCCCTCAGATGATGTGTGATGAATAAAGAAATACTTAAAAAGAGAACAAAGTTATAAATACCCACTAAGAAGCATCAGACCAGGCTACTGTCATGTCAAAACTTTATCCATGGACATGAATTGCCTTTACTTTTTTTGTTGTTGTTCTTCAAAGCCCTAATTCTTTATCAATTGAACTTTCCATCTTATTTTCTGTTGCTATTACTGAATACCACAGATTAGGTAGTTTATAAAGAATAAAGGACTACTTATCTGTTAAAAGACAAAATTTAAACAAATCTAGGATTGAAGATCTTGTTTTTTTTTAAAATTTTAGAATCAGGCAGCAATCTGGACCAAAATGGTTCAGGATGCTTCACCATACCATATAGACAGGTTATAGTATAACAAGAGAAAATATGGTGACATACTATGGCGGGTTGGACCTGGAGTTTTCCCCCGAATCTCATATGTTGAAGGCTTGGTTGCCAGCCTGTGGTGTTGTAAGGAGATGGTGGAATCTTTAGGCAGTGGGTGGGGCCTAGTGGAAGGAAGTTATCATTGTCAGCATGACCTTGAGGTAATATTGGACCCTGCATCCACCCCCCTTTCCACTTCCTGGCCTCCGTGAGGCTAGCATCTTTGTTCTACCTTGAACTTACTGCTATGATGTGCTGCCTTCTCACTGTTCCTCCTTTACACCAGTATCTGGTATTTTTAGTTTCTAAGTTTAGCCATTTTGGTGGATGTGTAGTAGAGTAATATTTCATTATTATCTGAATGTAATTTGCTTTAGCTACTGAAGAGTAAGCCACTTGGGTATTCTCTTTTTGGAATGCCTGTTCAATTTCTTGCCCATTTTTCTTCTGGGTTGTCTCTTTAACAATTTTTATGAGTTAAATTCATATTTGGATATAGCACTTTGAGGATTGTATGTACTATAAATACTATGCATATTAGAAGCTTGCTTTTTAATTCTTATATTATCTTTTTTTTTTTTTTTTTTTGCGGTACTGGGGATTGAACTCAGGGGCATTCTACCTCCGAGCTATACCCCCAGCCCTATTTTTTATTCTTTGTTTTGAAACAGGGTCTCACTAAGTTGCGGAGTGCCTCACTAGGTAGCTGAGGCTGGCCGCGAACCCGGATCCTCCGGTCTCAGCCTCCCGAATGCTGGGATTACAAGCGTGCGCCACCACGCCCGGCTCTTATATTATCTTTTGATAAACAATTTTTTTTTCTATTTCATGTAGTCCAATTGATCAATCTTTTCTTTTTGGTGTGTGTGTTCTGTTTAAACTCCCAACACTAAGGTCATTGACAGCCCGAAGAACTTTCTATAATAATAAAATTGTTCCGTATCTGTGCTATCATTACTATTTACAAGTGTTAATAAGCATTTAAAATGTAATTAGTGTGACTGACGAACTGAAGTATTTTTAATTCAAGTTAATTTTATATCATGTTCATATGTAAAGGCATCACTACCAACCATACCAGCATGTATGGGGATAGAGTGTAGGGTTAGAAGAGAACCATATCAAGAGGTGTTGTGTGCATATATGAATGTATTACTTTGAATCTCACTATGATGTATAATTATTGTACCAGTAAAATTCTTAAAAAGTGTGAATTTAAACTGTTATGTATGGCTAGAGGTTATGATATCAGAGAAATAATGGAAGCTTTATTGGTTTGTCTTTTGTATTTAGACATACAATACAGTTGAGGTTGATTTTGTGTTTGTATGATACAGTATAAAAGTAAGGCAAATTTTTTTTTCTCATGTGAGTATTCAGTTGTCCCAGGACAATTTATTGAGAATCTACGTTGTCTTCATTCCTTTGCAGAACACTTTTTTTGAAGTCTCTATCCTTTTTTGTTTGCATAGTTTTCTGTTGATTACATGTGATATCAATGATGTAGATTAAGTTTCCATTTGATTCTATGTCTTTTTCCTTTGCTCTTTAAAGACATCTAGACAATTCTCTGTATTTCCATATGAATTTTAGAATGAGTTGTCAAATTCTAGACACATACATAAAATTCTGATGGGTTTTGAATAGGATATATTTCAGAAGAATATTTGAAGAATATAATATTTCAGACTATTTCTTTTACTCTATAGGCTTATTTGGAGAATTAACATCTCCAAATTGACATCTATAGACTTATTATAGGCTCTATAGGCTTATTTGGAGAATGTCTTTGTTGTTGATTTTTTTTCTAACCAAGAAGTTTCATATCTCCTAAATGGTGTTTTTTTTCAAACAGAGTTGCACTTTTTATATCTTTCGTTATTTTTATTCCCAGGGATTTTCTATTTTTGATACCATTATAATTAGCATCTATAAATATTTAATTTTCTCATTGCTTTAGGTATAGGGATGCAGTTCATTTTTGTTATCCCAATCTTATATTTGGTAATCTTACTACACTCACTTATTCTAATACAGTATAGATTTTTTTGTATATTCTACAAGAAGATTGTATGCAAGTAACAACTATTTTATTTTTTATCTTATTCTCAAACATTTTCTTTTTCTTGCCTAATTGCACTGGAAAGAAACTCCAGCAAAGGGTTAAATTGTAATAGAGAGGACATCCTTGTCTTATTACTAATCTCAGGAAGAAAGCTTTTAGAACAGTACCATCTTGGGTATATTTGCTGTAGTTCTTCCTCATTAGATATCCTTTAAGACTTTCTATTCCAAACCTGCCAGGAATTGCATAAAGAATTTTATTAAATTCTCCTTTACATTTATTGAAATGATCAAATAAGTTTTATCTTTTATTCTGCTGCTGTGGTGATGTATATTTGGATATTAAACCAAATCTGTATTCCTGGAATCATTTATCCATGATATATTTTCCTCTTTCTATATCAGTTAATATTTTTTAGAGTTTTTGTATACACACAATAACAACTTATAGAACAATTTTAATTTGAGAGGAAAGGATAGAGATTACCCATTTATCTCCTGTCCTCATATATACATAGCCTCTCCTATTATCAACATCTCTCACCAGAGTGGTACATTTATTTTAACTGGCAAACCTACATCGACACATAATAATCACTCAAACTCCATAATTTAAAATAAATTCTGTCTGGTGGTGTACACTTGATAGGTCCAGACAAGTGTTTAATGACATGTATCCACCACTGTTATATCAGAGTATTTTCATTACCCCACAAATCCTCTTTGCTCTGCCTATTTCTTCCCACATCTTTCCTCAACAGGTATATAGCCTGTGATGAAGTGCCCAAATGATTATGGCATACATCTTTAAAAATGATAGCTAAAATGTGGGGGAAACAGAAAAGGACTTGCAGTGATTCTGTAAATGAAAATTTTCTTTTCCTGTTGTGAGTTCTTTGCAGTAGCTGTTCTCTGAATAGTTGACATATTCTACTGCCCAGTAGATAAGTTCACACTTAAAGAATGTAGGTTTTTCTTTCCTTTCCAGTTCCTAGAAGTTGGAGCAACCTTCTTCACCTTAGCAAAGAGATGAGAACTACTAAAAAACAAAGAATTTTATTGAAAATTCTGGAAAAATGAACAAATCCTACCTTTTTTTTTTTTTCAATTTCCTCTCATATGTTCTCAATAACTATCTTTTTGAGTAGTTATACTGTTTAGGGAAGAATAGTACTTATTTTTAATATTTTTCTTCTATTCATATGCTTATTGTGGAAAATGTCAAAGAGAAGAGATGAGAAGAAATAGCAAAACCCATAATCCTGCCACCCAGAGAAAACACTACATTTATCTTTTTATTGTCTTGCTAGTGTGTTACATGCACAGATATTTTAAAATATATATGTTAACACATTTTGTAAACTATTTTCTAATCATTTTAAACTCTATTTTTGGATCATTAAATCACAATTTCCTGTAGACATTTTAATAACTTTATGCTAATCTATATATGTTCTCATTAGAATATTTGTTACTGAAGTCTTGCAATTTTAAAAATATTGACATGAGGATCTTTGTAAATTTCTGATTATTTTCTTGAGATAGTCCAAGGAATGAGTCAAAATGTTTGAACATGGATTATATACATAACCTACAGGCAGTGTATGTGAGGGATCAACTCATCATAATGTGGCATTAGTTCTAACCAATGTGTTGTGAATAGAAATAAGTGTCTATAATTTATATAAATATGAGTTTACATAGTTTTGGGGTGTGTGTGTGTATATATATATGTGTATTTTGCAAGGGATTGAACCCAGAGGCATTCTACCTTAGAATTATGTTCCCAGACTTATTTTATTTTTATTTTGAAACAGGATCTCACTAAATTGTGGAGGGCCTTGCTAACTTGCTAAGTCTGGCCAGGAACCTTTGATCTTCCAGTCTCAGCCTCCCAAGTACTGAGATTATAGGTGTGCACTACCACATCATGACTGAATGTCTCTAATATTTAAATTGAGCATTTAAATACCAGTGTAGGACCCTCTACCGTTCTTTCTCTTTATCCTGACAAAGCACTTAGTAATGTTCAAGATAGTGGCTGTTTTGTCAGCTGTGGATATGAGTCACAGCACTTTGCTGATGAATGAAAGACCTGTGACATAAGTGAAAAAAAAAAAAAAAAAGGCTCTGCTATGGTTTGAATATACACTCCAAAAGTTTATGTATTAGAAACTTAATCCTCAGCCGGGTGTGGTGGCACACGCTTGTAATCCCAGCATTTGGGAGGCTGAGACCGGAGGATCCAGGTTCGCAGCCAGCCTCAGCTACCTAGTGAGGCACTCTGCAACTTAGTGAGACCCTGTTTCAAAAAATAAAGAGTAAAAAATAGGGCTGGGGGTATAGCTCAGAGGTAGAATGCCCCTGAGTTCAATCCCCAGTACCACAAAAAATAAAAAAAGAAAAAGAAACTTAATCCTCACATTCATATGTTAATAATATTTGGAGATGGGACCTTCGGGAATTAGAAGAGGTCATAAGGATGGGGTCCCCATAATGGCATTTGCAGTTTTACTGGGAGAGAGACCCAAGTTAGCATGCCTGCCCTGTCTCATCTGATGTCATCTGCCAGGTTATGGTGTAGCAAAAAGGTCCTTGCCAGATTCCAGCACCATGCTCTTGGAATCTCAGTCTCCATAATAGTGAACTAAATGAAATTCTATTCTTTTTGTGTGTGTTTTCCAATTTTAATCATTTTTTATTTGGTGCATTGTAATTTTACATCATATTGGGGTACAGAGTGTCAGCAAAACACATGCACACAACTTTTGGTGCCCTCTCCACTGGGTACCCCATCCCTCACCCACCGCCAAATGCTTGGAATTGGTAATTTTGTATACATACTATTGCATTCTTTGTGATTTTGTCCCCCCCCACCACCACCTTTCCTAATCCCTCTGTCATTCCCCTGGAGTCTCTATCCATCTATCTGATGTTGCCCTTATTTCTGAATATCTCTCTGGCTTCCACATATAAGAAAGAACATACATGTACTCATTTTTTGAGACTGACTACACTCAGTATAATATTCTCAAGTTCCATCCATTTTCCTGCAAATGGTATGGTTTTGTTCTTTGTGGCTGAGTAAAATTCCATTGTGTGTATATACTAAAGCTTTGTGATTCATTCATCTATCTTTATAAATTGTCTATTGTATTCAGTTATAACAGCAGAAAATGGACTAAGACAAGCCCTTTAAGATTTGGGGGTTGTTATTTTAGTAAAACCTAGCTATGTTGTGCTTCCCCCTAATCTTTGCTATCTTAATCACATACTGATTTCTCACATACTATATTGATGCCCATTCCAGTCTATTCTTCAGCAACATAATACTATGAACTAATATAATAATATTATAATATTATCAAAGTAATACTTTGAGGATTAGAGATTTAGAATATATTCTAATTGATTGGGTCTGTTTCCTTTTCTAGTACTGTGTTCAAAATTTATTTTGTGTTTCTTTTAGTTCTCCTCCCAAATAAATTTTAGAATCAGCAATTTCAATTTAAAACTATCATTGTTTTTATCCTATATTGTTTATATGATTTTCAAAAGTGTTAATTTTTAAGTTGTTAATTTTTTTTTTTTTTTTCGGTACTGGGGATTGAACTCAGGGGCATTGTACCTCTGAGCTACACCCCCAGCCCTATTTTTTACTCTTTATTTTTTGAAACCGAGTCTCACTAAGTTGCAGAGGGCCTCACTAGGTAGCTGAGGCTGGCCGCGAACCCAGATCCTCCAGTCTCGGCCTCCCCAATGCTGGGATTATAAGAGTGCGCCACCACGCCCGGCTAGTTGTTTGTTAATTAAATTTTTTTTTTTTTTTGTATTTCAGTGCTTTATCCTTTTCCCCTTTTCTCTGTTTTATGTTTCTTTTATTTAGTCTAATTGTACTTTTATAATATAATGCTTACTTCATTTATTCTCATTTTTTTTCAGATCAATATTTTTTTTACCTAGTGGCTTATAAGGCTATAACATATAAGTTTTAACATATAGGGATCTGAATTTTATTTTGTCTAATATTTTGCATTTTTGATTTATAACTATATTTAACTACAAATGGAGTTTCTTTCAAAAAATATTGCTTCTTTTTTATATCTCAACTGAAAGACTAGGTTTTTTTGTTTTTTTGTTTTTTTTCTAAGATCCCTCTACCTCAGTGGGTCATGGATTTAAACTTCTGTCACTCTGGCACTGAGAGATTGCTGACAATTGGGCTTCATGCTTTGACACCTCAGTTGAGTTTTCTTGCTTGGTTTCTCAACTCTCAATCCAAATGAGTAAAGTTTAGGAGTTGACAGATACTATGAAGGCAAATGGCTATAGCATTTTGCGCTCTTTCTTCTTTCCTCCCAATTATGTTCTGGTATTTTTGTTCTATGTTTTCCCAGCCAGGTGAAGTCTACAACTTTCTCCTTAGAAGTGGTAGTCCAAATCACCACACCTTTGATGGAGAATGCAGTCCTCACAGTGATTTCACCTTATCCCACACCTCTTCTCTACGGTGTCTCTGCCCCTCCAGTCCTAATTGTCTCAGTTTCTCTCCAGTGCTTTCACTGATGCCTTCAGATGATTTTTTTCTTTGTCTTTTATTTGGGTTTATACTTGTTTTTTTTCCAAGATACTGGAAATAGCTAGAGTACAAGATTTTCTCCTTAATTTAATGCATTATTTTCTTGTATTGGTCCATTCCATTTTGATTTTAGTCTTAGTCTTTATTCGATTTTAATATATTTTAAGCCCTTCTCTTAACTTTTTCAAAAAATCTTCTTTTAATTAAAAAGGCAAAGCAGATATCCAGACATGGTGGTACATGCCTGTAATCCCAGTACTTGGGAGACAGAAACAAGAGGATCTCATATTCAAGGTCATTTTCAACAACTTAGTGAGATCCTCAGTAATTTAGTGAGACCCTATTTCAAAATAAAACCAAAATAGGCCTGGGGCTATATCTCAGAGGGAGAATGCCCCTGAGTTCAATCCTCAGTACCAAAAAAAGTGGTTAACATCTAAAAATATTTTAATTTTCTTACAATAAATCATTTTATGTGCAAGCCCAGTATAGGTGGTACTTCTTTTTTTTACGTTTCTTAATATTACTTTACTCATTATTGAGAACATAGAAATCTGTCCAGGTTTTATGTTTGGGAAAAAATACTCAAATTTCTCTAAGTCCCCTGTATTGTTCAAAAGGGTGTGGAGTAAATCAGTCATCTTTTAAACCAAAGGGGTGGTTTTTATTAGACATCTATTAGCCAGATTTCCAAGGTCAATGAGTCATTGGTTTAGAATGGCTGTGCTTAGATTTTCTCTTGTCTTTCAGCTGCGTCCACTGACTCAGAAGGGAGTTTATTCTTGAATAGTTTGAGAACTGCAGTTCTCTCACCTGATTAGCCCTTGAAAAGTAACAATCTCAAATGCACTGACTTCCTTTCATCTTTCTTTATTTAACCCCTACCTTTTAAAGATTTAACTTATACTTATGTGTGTTTTGTCAGCCTCAATTACTTGAAGATATGAAGGATCACATTCAATATCAAAGGATGATACCTTAAAAATTGTTCTTGTGTCATAGGGGAGTGGCTTCCAAGGGTGGGATAAGGGAAGAGCAGGGTTTTCATGCCAGCTAGTTTTGGGCTTCAACATCAGTTATCCTTCTTTCAAGCTGCACAGCAGTACAAAGACCATTTAAACCTTGCTTGGTGGTAAAACCAGTATGCTGGTAGTACTCTTCTCAAAGTAGCATTGTAAGGACAAAAAGTGTTTCTAAAATTTAACTATTATTATTATTGTTCTCACCTTATTAATAAACACTACTAGCTTTATTCCATTTTGAGGCCTAGACTCCTTTGGGAAAGCCATATATTTTATGCATTTAGCAAGATTTTATAACATTTCTAATTTGAAGTGAGAGACAGAGTCAAGTGGAAACTAAGAGTGTAGCAATGCAAAAAGGTAAACATCTTGTAGGAGGCTTCTTAGGCTGGTCTTTGCAACACAAGTGATCTAGCCCAGTCATTCCACATAGAACCTGTACAAAAAACTGTGTTATTTATTTGCTTTCTTAACTGTGACTTTAAAATTTCATCTCTGTGCTTATGGGTATAATAGAAGGACCCCTAGAGGCAAGTCAGGAGGCCTGTGTTCCAGGTCTGGGTCAGTTACTAGCAAGCTGCATAGTCCTAAATACATCATAACTTCATTTTCAGTTTACCCATGTGTAACATGATGAGATTAGACAAAATGCTCTCTAGAGTCGATCAGTTTTAAAATATAACTATTCTGAGAGGGAGGGGCTGTGTGTTGACTTGAGTAGGTATGCCATTGATATCATTCTATGGCAGACTCTTAATTTATAACTGCTCATTTCTTCTTCTTCCTCCTCTTCTCTACCCTACTCAATCTAATTAAGTGAACTTGATTTCAGAATGACACATTAACAGTTCACAGTGTCACAGGTTAGACATGTGATTTTAGAAACACACAAAGTCCTCACTATGCACAGAGTACACACAAAAAAGCTTTTAATTAAACACACGAAATGTATTAATCACATGATTTTGAGAAAACTATAAAAAAGGGCTCATTCCAGGGCCAGATGTGCCCTTGGAAAGAATTAGGCCAGCAAAAGAGGAAGAGAAATGGGAGTTTCTCCCATGATTACTCCCATCTGTTCTTAAAAATATTCCTAAATGGACACTAGATGTGGGAAGAATTATAAGAACCAATATAAAAGCTGGACTGAATATGTTGAATTAATAGGTTGATAGCCCTAAAATTTAAAGTAGGATTTTAGATTTCAAGTTTTGTTAAAGCCTCATCTGCTTGTTGCTTCTATTCTTCCTTGACTTCATCCTTCCTTAACTTTGGACGTTAATTTGGTCAGATCTTTCCACATAAACTTATAGACACCTAATATATTAATCCAAACACATTCAGAGAAGAGTGATAACAATTTTCCTCACTCATTTAAAGAGCAGAGACTATCCTGATCTGTAAGTGGGTAGAACTTGGCAGAAGGCATGTTAATCAATCTAAGTTTTATATGTCATCGTTTAATTTAACAAAGAGAAACATGCTGCAATGCAGGACAGATTTGATGTGATTAGCTATTTTACTTTTTTCTAGATGACAGCAGAGCTTTGGTAGGATGGACCTTCCGTGACTATTGGTATTAATAAGTAGTCATGAATCAATTAAGTTCTCAAAGATAATGAAATATGTAGTCAGTGTCTGGATATTATAAAGGACTGAAGTATTAAGGTTATTTTCACTTTTTGATGTAAATTTCTACTTTATTGTGGCCCAATATGACTTGAGACACTATTATAAATTTATGTAATTTATGACTTAATCTTTCTGCTGTATAGTTATTTGAAGCAATTAATGAAGATTTTTAATTCTTTTTACAAAGTTTAAAAAAAATCACCAAGTTTAAAAGCAAATGATAATTCTCTTGAGATACTTTGAATCCTACTTAAATGTGGAATCTTTGAACACTTCTTAAATGTGGAACTTTTAAGGATGTAGATATTTAAAAATAGCAACTAATCTTTTTTATGTGATTAGATTAAAATTAACCAAAGCACAAAGTATGTTTTCTTCACTGCTATTCCCAGAAAGAAGTGAAGTTTAGAGGCTTCATTCATTATAGCTGCAGAGAATCACACACTAAGAAAAGCTATTTCATCAGATCATGGGAAATGTGAACAGTTTCAAGTAAATCAGGGTGTTTTTCCCAAACACCCTGATTTGTAGGAAGGATCAGGATCTTAATTCAACTATTGAAACAATTTTGTTATTGTTCGTTTATTTTCTCCTATAAATTAGAGGGAAATGTGACACAGTTTGTCTTTAATATGTTCACATGTATGCCTAGTAGATATTTTAAACTAAGAGAAAATTCTTTGCATTTTGGGGGATAAAATTTAATACATTTGGCACTTACATAATTTGGATTAAATCAATAAATGCTTCAGTATTTTTTGCTATACAACATGGATGACATAGAAAAAACTATGTTGTCACAAATATTCTATGACAATATGGATGACATAGAAAACACTATGCTAAGTACTATAAGCCAGACACAGAAAGACAACTACTACATGATCCCACAGACATAGAATTTAATGAAGCTGAATGCATAGAAACAGAGTAGAATGGTGGTCGTCAAGGTCTACAGGGTAGATTTTATTAAGTTTTATTAAGCCTTTAAGGAGCAAATGACTTAACATGTACCAATTGTTTCAGGGAAGAGAAAAAATATTCCCACTAATTTTAATGCTATTATATTCTCAGTACCTGTGACAGGCAGAACAATATCTATATCTCAATCATTGGAATCTGTGTCTGGGTTACATGGTAAAAGACATCACAGTAGCACATGAAGTTAGTTTTTTTTTTCTGATAAACTTAAAATAGATTAATCTGGATTGTCTAGGTAAGCCCCATAGAATCACAAGAGCTGTGATGGAGGAGGCAGAAGAAAAAGTCAGAGTGATGTGATACAGTGAAAACTCCCCCAGCCAGTATTGGCTTTGAAAATGTAATGGTACGCTCAGGTAGAGAATATGAGTGGCCTTAAGAAGCTGGAAAAGGTGTGAAAATGGGCTTTCACTAGAGCCTACCTGACAATTTGATTTAGCCCAGTGAGACTCATTTTGGACTCCTGACCTCCAGAAACATGAGATTATAAATCTGCATTGTTTTAATAACTCAATTTGTAGTTACAGCAGCAATAGGAAAGTAATACAATATCTCAATTGGAAAAGAATTATGCAAAAGATAAAAGAAAACATAGACCCATCTCATTTATAAACAGAAAAGTAAACATGCTAAATCAAATACTAATAAAATCCATCCAGGAGTATGTGCTAGTTTCTCCATGAAGTCAAGGATAATTCTGAGTTCATAAAAGGTACTATACTAACAGATTAAAGGAATGTGTAAAATATATTAAATTAAAAATATAAAATTTATATATAAGTATAAATTATATGGTATCTCACTATCTGCAGAAAAGATACTCATGATGATTTAATACTCAATGATATAAAGTCTTAGGAAACTATTAGAGCATCCTTATTCTTCTAATGATCTTTAGGAAATGTCATTATATGAACACAAATGAAATAGTATTAGAAATATTCCCATTAATGTTAAAAAGATAAGCTTATTCACTGCTTCTAGTCAAAGAAATGAAACAAGACATGTAAGGAGTGGAAAGAAAGAGGAAAACTTTTCGATATTTGTAGTAATGTCAGTGTATATGTAGAAAATCCAATATAAACAACAAAACATTCAGTGTTTTAGCATTGTAGCTAGATAAAACAATCATTAGATTTTCTATACTAGTAATAACAATTTTGAAAATATAAAAACATCCCATTTTATGAAGTAGCTAGCAATAAACCCACCAAAATTGCGAAAAGATCATTTTTGAATAAAATCATTAAATGTGAAGGAAAACCTGAACAAAATGGAAGTTTAACCATGTTGTTGTAGGAGAGGACTCACTATTATAAAAATGTTTCTTCTATCACAAGTTTATGAAGTTAATACAATCCCATCAAAATTCCAGATGGATTTTTCATGGATTAAGACAATTAATTTGAAAAGTTCCAGTGGAAGAATCAGTGGTCAACCCCAAGGGATATTGCTGGTATATAATACAATATTAGATCTGTATATGCATATGCAAAATAATATGAAGAGAGAAACTCTTAAGTCATTTAGAAGTAAACATAAAGAATATCTTTATGAGCTTGGGATAAGGAAGAATTAGTTAAGATAGAGGACTAATATCTAGAATTTACAAAGAACTTAAAAGAACACTAACAAATAATCAAGAAATGGGAAATTGAACTAAATAGACACTTCACAAAAGAAAAGATATAAATGGCTGATAAATAGAGGAAAAATGTTTATCATCATTAGCAATTAGGGAGATGCAAACAAAAACTACACTGAGATTTCATCTAACCCCAATCATCATGGCAATCATCAAGAAGTAAAAATAAATAAATAAATGTTGGCGAGGATGTGGGGAAATGTGTTGTTGGAATCGTAAATTAGTTCAGCTACTATGGAGATCAGTGTGGAGATTCCTCAGAAAACTGGGAATGGATCCACCATATGATCCAGCTATGCCACTCCTGGGTATCTTTCCAAAGGGATTGAAATCAGAATATTATAGTAATATACTATAATAGCAGCATAATTTACAGTAGCCAAATTATGGAACCAAACTAGGTGCCCATCAACAGGTGAATGGATTACAAAATTATGGAATATACACCCAATAGAATTCTACTCAGTAATAAAGAACAAAATAACATCATTTTAATGGATGGACCTGTAGAACATTATGGGTTCTTTGTTTATTTTTTATTTTTATTTTTTTAATTTTTTATTTTTTGCAATAATGGGGATTGAATCCAGGGACATTCTATTCTACATATGAACTACACCCCCAGCTCCATTTTTCATTCTTTATTTTGAAACAGGGTTTCAGAAAGTTGCAGAGGACCTCACTAAGTAGCTGAGGCTGGCTGCGAACCTGTGATCCTCCTGTCTCAGCCTCCCAAATACTGGGATTACAAGCATGTGCTACCACACCTGGCTTAAGAACATTATGTTAAGTGAGATTAGCCAGTCACAGAAAGTGAAGGGTCATATGTTTTCTCTCATACACGGGAGCTAGAGAGTAGGTGGGATACCAGAGGGACTTCAGATAATGGAGGAGAACCTCCAATGGAGTCTAGGAGGAAAGTGGAGAGGAGAGGGAGGATCAATGAATCACTTACATTGACATGTACATATGTGAGAATACTCATTCAATCTCAACACCCTGTATGGGAAAGGGGAGCAATGGGGAGAGTTTCGGGGGAAAACTCACCAGGTGCTGTGTGCATGTATGTCACCATCATTATGAATTGCATTATGATGTTAGACTATCATGTACCAATTATATATTATAATATGTAATATATATAACTGTATACAACTATAATGCACCAATTAGTATTATATATTTATAAAGTATAATAAAATATAAAAGTCACAAGCCAAAAATAAAGATAAAAATTTGTCTAAATTAAAACAAACACATTTTGACAAAAAATTTTAAAAATCAAGAGACAGATGGGAAGAAAAGATTTGCAGCACATACAACAGAGGGTTAGGATCCAGAACGCTGTATGTGATGAAATACAAGGAAATACTTTTCCCCAAAACAGCCACAAAAGAGGGGTCATTAGACTTCCAAGTCTCTAAAACCGCCCAGGCAGTGGTTTTAAATGTTCATATAACTGGGCTGAAGCTGCTAAACAACAAAACAGACAAAAGAATGTAAAGAAAGTTATATAGATTATTGTTTCCTGGGGTATGACCCCAAATTGCAAAGGTTGAATGTTGTGGCAAAAAAGTCTTCTAAAGATTATTTTTACCTAACAAAGATGTATGATTACACTGCACCAATTAAAAATAAATAAATTAAAATATCAGAATCTGTCAGATGCCCAATGGTTCCAAAATTGATGACATGCTCATGTGAACACTAATCCAGTCACTACTGGTCATGTCTAGCTATTTAGATTTAAGTTAATTCAAGGAAGGCTTATTCTTCAAAAGGCTACGTATAAAGGTGTGGTAGGGATAGTGCAGGAACCCAGGGTAGCAGGCTCTGGGCTCTGGCCACTCCTAGGTCTGCAAATATAAGGCCAGGGGTCAGATAGGTCTTTCAGATGTGGCAGGAGAGAGTTATGAGAAGCAGTGAAGAGATGGGGGCATAGCTCAGTGGTAGAGCAATTGTCTAGCAAGAATGAGGCCCTGGGTTCAATTCCCAGAATTGAAGAAGAAAAAAGAAGCCTTCTAGCCCAGAGCAAGGTGACCTCCAGAAGTCAGGGACAGAGGAACACATTTTTAAAAAATTTTCCTTCCTCCCACTCCTTTCCTGCCAGGGCTTTACTGAGTGACTCTAGCAGGAATCCAGATGCAGTGGCTCCTAATGATATGGTCCATATAGGGCAGAGAGCAGAGTGGAGAAGGAAGAGGCAGGTGGAAGATAACCGGCACAAAAAGCAATGTACTGTATGACCCTATTGTGAAGGTCAGGAATAGAAAATAGTACTTGGTAGCTGGGAAAAAGCTTGTGAGTGTATCAAGCACAGATTCAAAATTTATCCAAGTAGAAATGAAGGTAAACTGTTCTAGAAAAATGTACCTGACCCAAACAGCAACCTCCAAAAAAGTGCAGTGACACACTTTATTGGATAAGCTTCTTAGAAGTTTTAATAAAAGTGTTTAATGAAATGTGAAGTGGTAGGGAAATCAATACTCCTAAACATTTTTTATGTAATATTCTTATTTTATCTATTTTTATGTTCAAGGTATAAAAACATCTTTTTGACATCTTCCTATTTGGAACACAGGGAGATAGCTTTTATTTGGGGACACCTTATGACAAGACACATAAAATATATATAGAAATCTGGAGAAAATGACAGAGAACTATAAAATGAAGACAAGATATAAACCAGGAGTTCAAAGAAGAGGTAAATAAAGTGAACAATAAACACGAAAGAATGTTTAGTAATTGGGAAAAATAGAAGTGAGATACTATTTAATAGCAATTTGATTTACAAATATTAAAAAGTGGGAAAGTATTTTCAAGGACATGTGTAAAAGTGTTTTTACCCACAGCTTCTAAGAGTGTCAAAGTATCACACTACTTTCTTTGACATTTGCTTATATCTGCTGAAGACCTTTTTTTTTTTTTTGGCGGTACTGGGGATTGAACTCAGGGGCATTCTACCTCTGAGCTTATACCCCCAGCCCTATTTTTTATTCTTTATTTTGAAACAGGGTCTCACTAAGTTGCAGAGTGCCTCACTCGGTAGCTGAGGCTGGCTGAGAACCCGGATCCTCCGGTCTCAGCCTCCCAAATGCTGGGATTACAAGCATGCACCACCATGCCCAGCTCCTGAAGAACTTTTTGATCTAAATCTAGGTAGATGTAGATCTGGAAGTTTTTGCTCATGTACATGGGAAGATAGGTAGAATATGTTCATTGCTGTATGTTTGCAATAAAGAAAAACTGAAAGTAATCTGATAGCAGTCAATAGGGGAATGCATAAAATGTGGTTTATTCATATCCTGGAAAAATAGTAGCAATTAAAACAAACCCAAATAACATATATCAACATGGAGACATCATAATCAAAGGTGACAAACTTGAGAATGATTCATATAGCATTTACCTAAATTAAACTCAAAGCAATACTGCATATTGGTTTTGTGTAAATACAGTGAAAATATAGAGACACTTACCAAATTCTTCTTTGTAGCTGCCTCTTGGTAGGAAGGGAGAGGACAGGGCCTGGGTGAATGTAGGCAGAGTACACTGTCTTGGCTTGAGATACTTGAACCTTTATTTGTTTATATTCTGATTAGATTTACTCTGAGTTCCTTTTATGTCCTCAGTCTGAGCACATTTCCAAGAATTCAATGACAGCCAACACAGTTGCTTGCTATCTGGAGGCAAATGAAAATTTGTGTTCTTAATGTTCTTACTATTATGATTTTCAGAAAAAGTTATAAAATTGTTGATTAATCATCCCCATTTTATATATTTTATTTCTCTGTTAGTCTAAAGTCCAGTGGGGGAACTATTATGTGGAAGAATTTTAATCACCAGCCAAAGGAGTAATGAGAAGACAGATGCAGGTTGTGCATTTAGCCAGCCCAAAACAGATTATTTTAAATTGACAAAACTTCTTTTCACCAATTCAAAGGTGACAGTTTTCTTAAATGGAAACAGCATATGGGAAGAGAATGAAAAGTTTCAACAGCTTTCTAATTTGCACAGTCATTTGTATTTGTGGCATCGTTTTTATTAAATATTCAACCTGTCTTCAAATATAACTATCAACTATGAGCAGAAACCAGACAAATTAATTTTGAAATGTTTATCATTATTGTCTGTGTCACTCACTCTTGTCCTAATCTTCCATATATCTGTTTCCATCTTTTATATAACTGGGTGTCAGAGGCCTGGTCAGGGGCCAGCAGTGGTTGCAGGCAGTGAGAACCTCAGGATGAAGAATGCATATGGAGCCTCCATCTGGAGGAGAACAAACAGCAACTTTATTCTGCAGATCCGTTCCTTATATAAGGTACTGGATGAAATGGCACAAGTCTACATCAGTATGACATGCAGATGCATGTTACTCTGCTTAATCATTGCACCTAACTATATGTAATGTGCATGTGTGAGATGTACGTGCACTTACTATTATACAAGAGATGCACCTGCACCTGTGACTGTATAGCATGTGCATGTGTCCATTACTGCATGGGATCCTACTGTCACTGCCAGCCTGTATTCTGCCTGGGTCTCCATACCTCACCTAGGTGAGGTATGTGACTTGACCCAGAGAGCATTACATTGGGTCCAAAGACCAAAGAGCCTGTCAGGATGTATTTAAAGCTTCCACAACATGTTGGACTGATAGCTTTACATCTATACTACTACCTCCTGGAACAAACAAAGCTAACATAGTTCTTGAGACAACCATCCAGAAATTCTGTTGTTTACGAGCTGGTTCACCTGTTTTATACAAAAAGGTGCTGCACTTACAAGCTCTACATGTTCCCTCATTAACCAGCCCCACCTGTTTTCCGTAGCATAGCTCAACAAGGGTTGGGAGAGGCGTTGTTATGGTCTTGGTGCAACAAGTCCTCAATTATACAGTGTTCATCCCATTCTGGACTGCTGTAGTTCCAAGTTCACAAAATTGTCCAGTTGTCTGCAGTAGTGGGGGTGATTTGCCATGAGAGGCCTTTAGCTACCTCCATGCGTAGCTTGGTACAGACCCAACAGTGGGAGGTGTTATACACTCTTGCAAAGGTGTATGCCCAGGAAATAAGGAAAAATGGCTGTTCCCTGCCATTAACCTGGATGGTAGGACAGAGCAGAAAGAGAGAGAGAGAGACCATTATAGGTAGGTCCTTCCCTTCTGAGAGGATGCAATGAGGCCTTGTGTTCCAGGACCCATGGCTTCAGAAGTGCAACCTGTGGCTCCTGAATAACCTACAAATGTTAGGGCTGCTCCAAGACATCTTGCCACCCCAGTGCCAAAGGTTTGGGTGCAGGGAGTAAAAGGTCTTCTCCCCTCACCTCTGGTTGCACCTGGGAGTCTTCTGAGCTCCCTGTCACCTTCAAAGTGTGGGGCATTCCTGCTATTACTTTGGGAGTCATCTGAGTTCCTATTACCTTGAAAGTGTGGGGCATTCTTGTTATTACCTTATCTAAAGTTCTTCCTGGAGGCCCCATTCCCACATTTCCTTGTTCCACAATGCATGATGCCCAATTAACCAATCTTGTGCTGCCCTGATGAGCCATAAGGTTATCCCATAATCGGCTGTCTAGCTGTGCAGATATACTGGGGTCCAGTCTCCTCCATGAGCACTAACAAAACCACTTGGAGCTCAGCCCATTGGCTAGAGCATCCAGCACCTGTCTCATACCAAAAAGTTTCCGTAGTAGGCTATAAGGCCAGAGCTGCCCATGTGGGTGGCTGCCCACAGCAAGAGCCATCAGTATACTATGTTTTTGTGTGTCTAGAGGCTATCCCTTCCTCATAGGAGCTTGGGGTGTCTCCCACTTCTATGGGTTTGGGGGGGGCTGTTGCTTAGAACTGCACTGGCCCCAGCAGAGTATGTAGCTGCTAAGTCAAAGGGCTACTAGAAAATCATGCTCGTTGCTCTAAGTGTGCATCCCACTCTGTCAGAGTGGACATTTGGAATATTCCTGTCTAGAGGGTCCAAGTCCACCACCTCAACCAACCTTCAATAGGGTGGGTGGTTTGCATGGACTCACAAACTCGGAGAGCAGTATACCCGGCCTCTGATTCTTTCCATAGGTGTGATTAAATCCAACTGGGCTATTCCTAGCACCTTTTTCTGCCATAACCCCAAAGGACCTGGATACATCTGTAATTGTTGGACTGTTCTTGGTCAATCACTGCTTCAGGTATCACCTGTTTGACCATTCCCTGGCATATCACTGATCAGGTATCACTTTTGTCCTGACCAGACAACTTCCAAGAATTTGATAGAAAACCCAGGTCCCTGGACCTCGTCTTCATTGACAGCCCACCCCCATTCCTGGAGAACATCTTGGAGACTGCATGCAGCTGCCTCTAACTCTGAAAGAGAATCAGAGGTTAACAAAACATCAATAAAATGGTACAACCATGCAGCCTCAGGCTTCTGCCAAGAGGCTACAATGTAATGGAACTGTGACAGTTCATGTGACAGGTGATCCATCAGTTCTGAAATGATGGGTGCTGCTGAGTGCAAGGGCAGTATATGCCAGGAATCATCAGCTTTTCCTACTGACCACACAGGAGAGTTGAATGGACTATGAGTTGGGTGGATTACACTTGCCTCTTGTAGCTTTAGTATCATTTGTCCAATTTCCTTATGCCCCCCCCCAGTAACTTGTATTGTTATATATTCACATTTTTTGTGGAGTAATAGTCTTTACCACATGCATTTGTAGCCGGAATTCTCCATTAGTCTTCTGTACATGCAGTCCTTGTAACACATCCACCCACAGGATGTACTCAGCTATGGGAGATATATACATGTCATACTGCTTAGGAGGCATGCGTCTGATTCCCAAAGTCATCGGGATATTTAAAAGTTGTGGTAAAATAGCTTAATATAAATTACTATATTAATCATTTTTAAAATTTATTGGTACATTATAATTCTACATCATAGTGAGATTCGAAGTGATAGGAACATACATGTACACAGCCCTTGGTATGTTTCCCTCTGGATCCCACTCTGCTCCCCCCTTCTCCCTCCCTGTACATGTTAGTGAGATTGGTAGTGATAGCTTCATATATGGACACAGCATTATTTGAACCATTTCTTTCCTCAACTCTCCTTTTCCCCACTCTCACCTACTTCCACCAGTCCCCTTCCACTGTTCTACTGATCTCTCTCCTCATTTATCTGAAGTATATTTTACTTTCTGAGACCAGCTGATCTCACTTAGTATATATAATATGCTCTAGACCCATTTTCCTGCAAATGGCATAATTTGTCTTCTTTAGTGTATGTAAATATCACATCTTTATTCATTCATTTGTTGACAGACACCTAGGTTGGTTCCATAGTTTGGATATTGCAGAATTGTGCCACTATAAATATTGGTATTCATGGATCACTATAGTATTCTGACTTTAATTCCTTTGGGAAGATGCTGAGGAGTATGCCTGGTTCATATGGTTGTTTCCATTGCTAGTCTTTCAAAGAACCTCCTTACTGATCTCCATACTGGTTGTCCTAATTTGCAATCCCACCAATAGTGTATAAGAGTTACTATTTCCCACATCCTTGCTATCATTTATTATTGCTTGTATTCTTTTTTTTTTTTTTTTTTTTGGTACTGGGGATTGAACTCAGGGGCATTCTACCTCCAAGCTACACCCCCAGCTCCATTTTTTATTCTTTTATTTTGAAACAGGGTCTCACTAAGTTGCAGAATGCCTCACTAGGTAGCTGAGGCTGGCCGAGAACCCAGATCCTCCGGTCTCAGCCTCCTAAATGCTGGGATTACAAGCCTGCACCACCATGCCTGGCTTATTGTTTGTATTCCTGATGATTGACATTCTAACTTAAGTTAGATGGAATCTCAATATAGTTTCGATTTGCATTTCTGTAATTGCTAGAGCAGTTGAAATTTTTTTCATATACTTTTTGGCCATTTGTGTTTCTTCTTTTGAGAAGTGTCTATTCAATTCAGCTGCCTGTGTTTGGATTTTTGGTGCTAAGCTTTTTAAGTGCTTTATATGGTTTAGACACTAGTCTTTGATCAGAGGAGTAGCTGGCAAAGATCTCCCATTTTGTAGGTTCTTTCTTCTGATCACTTCCTTTGCTGTGCAAAAACCTTTTGATTTTATGCCATCCCATTTGTTGATTCTTAGCTTTTATTTCCTAAGCTTTGTGGGCCTTATTAAGGAAGTCTCTACCAGTGCCTATATGTTGGAGAGTTGGTCCTATGTTTCCTCTAGAAATTGCAAAGTTTCAGTTTAGTTTCTAAGTCTTTGATTCATCTTGAGTTGATTCTTGTGCAGGGTTAGAGATTGGTGTCTAATTCCATTCTTCCACATATGGATAACCAGTTTTCCCAGCACCATTTCTTGAAAACTTTTTTCCAGTGTATGTTTTCAGTAGCTTTGTCAACAAATCAACTGGCTATTAGTGTGAGGATTTGTTTCCGTACCTTTTATTCTATTCCACTGGTCTATGTGTCTGTTTTGTGCCAATACCATACTGCTTTTGTTACTTTATCCCTGCATATAATTTGAAATAAAATATTGTGATGCTTCCAGAGTGTTTTTTATTGTTCATAATTACTTTGACTCCTCAGGTCTTTTGTTCTTCCATTTGAATTTTAGGACTCTCTTTTTCTAGTTCCATGAAGAATGTTAGTATTTTCTTAAGGATTGCATTGACTCTCTAGATTGCTTTTGTTAGAATAGCCATTTTGATAATATTTATCCTTCTTATCTGAGGACATAGGTGGTTTTTCCATCTTCCAAGTACTTATTCAGTATCTTTCTTCAGTGTTTCATAATTTTTATTGTAGAGGTCTTTTACATCCTTGGTTAGATTTATTACAGTTCAGTAGTGTTAAGTACTTTCATACTGTTGTGCAACTACAACAGTTTTCATCTTGCAAAATGGAAACTCAATTTAGACAATAACCAATTAGACAATAACTCCCCATTCCTACCTCAATGTACCCCTGACATCCACTAATCTACTTTCTGTTTCTATGATTATGATGAGTCTAGGTAGTTCATTAAGTGCAGTTATGCAGTATTTGTCTTTTATGACTGGCAGATTTCACTCTGCATAATGTCCTTAAGTTTCATTCATATTGTGACATGTGCCAGAATTTTAATCTTTTTAAAATCTGAACATTTTTTCATTGCATATATATACCACAGTTTAAAATCTAAATAAACACAATCAATTGATTTTTGACAAAGGAGCCAAAAACATACACTGGAAAAAAGCCTCTTCAACAAATGGTGTTGGCAAAACTGGTTAACCATATGAAGGAAAATGGAAATAAACCCCACTTTCTTACCCTGCACAAGAGTCAATTCAAGGTGAATCAAAGACCTGGAAGTCAGGCCAGAGACCTTGCAGCTACTTGAAGAGGGCATAGGCCCAACACTTCAACACATAGGCACAGGTAAAAACTTTCTCAACAAGACCCCAAAAGCACAAGCAACTCAAAGGAAGATCAATACATGGGATTGCATGAAACTGAAGAGCTTCTCTGCAGCAAAGGAAACTATCAAGAACATCAACAGAGAGCCCACAGAGTGGGAGAAAAATTGTACCAGCTACTCCTCTGATAGAGGACTAATATCTAGAATATACAGAGAACTCAAGAAACTCGCAACTAAGAGAAATTATAACCCAATCAAAAAATGGGCAAAATATCTAAATAGACACTTCAGAAAAGAAATACAAATGACCAATAAATGTATGAGAAAATGTTCAACATCATTAGGAATCAGAAAGATGCAAATCAAAACTACCTTGAGATTTCACCTAACCCCAATTAGAATGGCAATCATCAAAAACACACAACAACAACAAATGCTGGAGAGGGTGTGGAGAAGTGGGAACTCTAATACATTGTTGGTGGGATTGCAGATTAGTGCAACCAATTTGGAAAACAGTATGGAGGATCCTCAGATGGATGGAAATGAACCTACCATATAATCTAGCAATACCACCTCTGGGTATCTACCCAAAGAATGGAAACCAAACTATCAGACCAATGCATATGTATCTATGTTTATAGCCACACAACTCATAATTGCCAAACTATGGAGCCAGCCAAGATGTCCATCGACAGATGAACGGATTACAAAACTATGGGATATGTACACAATGGAATTTTAGTCAGCCATAAAGAACAAAATCATGTCATTTGCAAGGAAATAGATGGAACTGGAAAACATTATGCTAAGTGAGATTAGTCAGTCTCAAAAAGTAAAAAATTATATATTTTAACTAATATGAGGAAGCTACGGAGAAAGTGGGACATGAGAGGGACTCTAGATGAAGAAGGAAAAACCTTAGATGAGCAAAGAAGGTGACTTAACTGAAGGTGATGTGTGTGTGTGTGTGGGGGGGAAGAACCTAATTCACACGATGTACTTTCACAAACATATCAAAGTCAATCACTAAACTGAACTAGAGAAGGAGGGAGGGGAAGGAAGTGGGGTGGGAAGGAGGGAGGGGTTAAATAAGAAGTGTGTGCATGTATGCCTTTACCAGCTTGTACCTAACAAAGATGTATGATTACAATGCACCAATAAAAAAAATTTTAAAAAATCTGAACAGTTTTCCATTGAATGTATATAGACTTATTTGTTTATGCATTCACCTATCAATAGATGCTTGGGTTACTTCCACCTTTTTGGCTCTTATGAATAAGCTGTTATGAACATGGGTGTGCAATAGGCAGATGTCTTTATGAAGTTCATCTGTGACATGATTCCATGACTCCCCAGAATAGCAGAAGAAGCTTGGCCTCTGAACTAGAGAGACCCAGGTCACAAGCCTGGTTTCACCCCTTACTGGCTGTGTAGTCTTGGGAAAATTACATTATCTGACCTTATTTCATTCTCTGTAATAAAGGAACAGTGACATTTAACGAGAGTTTTTTGTGAAATTAAATGAGACTTCATATAAGTCCCTAATGCTTGATATATAGGAATAATTTAATAAATTTATGTCCCTCTCTTCCCCTCAAATGTACCATCTTGTATGCTCTGATCACTTATCTTTATCACTTTCCCTTACAATGTAATTATACATCATAGTGAGATTCAAAGTGATACAAACATACATGCACACAGCACTTGGTGCTTTCTTACAAGGCAAGCCACACAAACCACAAGACCTGAGGTTGGCTTGTGCTGTTAACACTTAAGAAAAATATTCCTCCAGAGTCCCAATAGAATTGGTCCAATATTGCTTAACTAAATAAATATTATCCAGAATTTTAGTGTTATTTTGGAAGAACACTGACATCTCCAAGAAGCCTTGTGATCCTGTCTTTAAGTGGCCTTTCTTAAAAGCAGAAAATAGTATTCCCCCACCCCAAAGTAGTTTCAGATATTTAAATTTGACTAACACAAACTCTGAGGGAATGCCAGACATTACCAGCATCCATCCTTAGTGCCTAACTCAATCAGACCTGCTTGCTTGATCCTGACCATAATAAAGGAAATGGGGCCTTTACATGCTTGTGTTGGCAGCAAGTATTTGATTGTACTTCCACTGGAGAGTGTCATGAGATGAAAGCTGCTATGTGGTACATTCTGCATCATGAATACATTGTAGTATTGTGGCTATACCAGCAATGGCCTATTTATTTAAACCCAACTTGGTGATATAAACATTTAAAATATCAGCAAAATTATATTTTTAAATATTTGGAGAAGCATACAGAGAATTTGTAATTTGAGATCTTGGCAAAACACCATAAAGAAAAAAAGAAGGCACCAGATTTGCTCTGCTTGAAAAATTAAGTTTAATCATTATTTTGCTTTGCAAGGAAAATAAATTTAAGAGAATGGCCTGAACATGGTCAAGAAAAGTAATGTAAAATAGAAGACATTTTGGTAGAGATGACATAAAAGTTGAATAGGCAGATGCAAATGATATCTGTTCTAAAAAGTGTGCCCATGACAGAGCACAAAATAGCATTTTCATAATCATGCTTCAATCTGACATTAGTTGGTACTAAAACAGACATAAATGACTTTATTTTTGTTCTTTCACATATTTACGTATTGAAGTAGAAAATTAAATTTGATTTATGAAATATTTTACTTTTGCCAAAAAAAAATTACTTTGCATGTTATGGTTGGGATCTGAAATGCCCCCAAAGGCTCATGTGTTGAAGACTTGGTCCCCAGAGCAGTAGTGTATAGAGGTGAGGATTTGGGGGAGAGATTGGATCACAAGGGCTCTGACCTCATCTGTGGATTAATTCACTGAGGGCTTGACAATTTGAAGGCATCATTGGGAGGCAACTGTAGGAGGTCGGGCCTAGTTGGAGGGATTGGGTCACTGGGGGCGTGCTCTGAACAAGTCTCTCTTGTCCTTGCTCCTTTCCTTACCCTCTGCTTCCTGGCTGCCATGACCTGAGGAGGTTTCCTCTGCCATGCCCTTCCATCATGGTGTTCTACCTCACTTTAGGCCCAAAATAATGAAACTGGCTAACCATGGACTGAAACTTGCAAAACTAAGAGTCAAAATAAACCTTTCCTTTTTAAGTTGCTTATGTTAGGTATTTTGTCACTGCAGTGAAATGCTGACTAACAGAACACACAAATACAGATGATAGTCATTGTGGGGAATCCCTTTGGATAGTGTTCAAGGATTTAATTAACATTCCTTGCAGGACAAATTGAGAAACTTCAGAAGTATTCCAAAGGGCTCTGGGAATTTGAGTGCTGTCTTTTGAAAAGGGGAAGAGAAGTCCAGTCTTTCAGGATAAGAATGAAAAACGGGCCTGAAATGAGCAACCAGTGGTTCCAAAATATATAGTATTAGGACAAGAGAAAGTTCCAGGGCTGTTGAGTACATCATTAATGGAGACAAGTCCATCACCTGCCTCGACCAAGTGGACTTTGAAATTAGGCACTAGTTTCTCAGGAGGGTGAGAGACATGAGCATGGGGTGAGATCATTGGCAAGAAGTTTCAAGTATTAGACCAATTGTTGCTGAGAGCCCAGGCAGTATTGCAAAGCCATAATTCCTCCATTTATTCCAAATAAATGTATTAAGTGGTAACTTTTTGCTGGATACCATCTAGAAGTGGCTCTCTAAGTTAATAAGTGTAACATTCACTCTCCAGAAATTTACCTCTGGATGCTCTGCTGGCTTAATGCTGTTGCGTCCGACGCAACATGGGGTAGACCAAGCAGACCAGCCACCTTCGCTGAAGAAGAGTGTCAATGGCCAGGCCCACCACCCCAGGAAGTTGAGATAACCCCCCAAGAAACCGCACCGAGCCGGGAGTCTAGTCAGCGATCAGGCACTGCAGGCTCTCAGTTTTATTTGAACAAGCAATAGTTTATATAAGAATGCTAGATAAGGAGGTAAAGCTGGGGCAGGAGCCAATGGGAGCAGATCTCATCACCGATTGCTAGGGGGTGGGTGTAGGAGGTAAAACATTAAGGCTGCTGCCAGCCGTTTCTGGACCCACCGGTTTTACTAGGGTGGAGGGGGTATGCTTCTCATATCTGACCAAAAAAGGTCAGAGCCTGTGAGTGCCAAGTGCCACATGACATGGACTGCCCCTACAGTTCCCCCTTCTTTGTTTTAAGCCCTCATAAACAGTGTTCCTGTCTTAGGTAAGATCCCTTGAAAGATAGGGACAACCTATCATTGGACACATTGTTACCTTCTGGACTCCGGGGAGCCGGCGCCCAGGGATCCTGTCTTAGGTCGCCCCTATCTTTCAAAGGGTCTTATCAGTCATTGGATTCTCTGGGGCCTTATGGGGTGTGAAGCATAAGGGGGAGCATCATCATCTTAAGGTTCACAACACCTGTATAGGTCATCGGGCTCAGCCGCAAGCTGTCGGTATTGGACTTGGAGGGTCATGAGCTGACTCGGGCCTGCCCAGGATTGCCGCTTCCACCCATGGTTCTCTGAGGTTCCCCAGCAGCAGCAGCATCAGGAGGAATCGAGCCATTGGTGCAGGTTTCCTGTAAGAAAGCATACAAGAGGGACTTCCTTAGGGGGTGTGGAGCCCTCCGGGGTAGGTATAGATAGGCATTCCCCAGCCAGGGTAGGACAGTATTTAAGATCTCTGGCTGGAACCCAGGTGGGTCAGGGTTCTCTGATGGAGAAAACACAGCCAAATCCTCGTCCTACACTAATGAGGGGATCAGGTCCCCTCCATTGACCCGTTAAAGGGTCCTTCCACCTAGCTTCAAGTGCCCTGTATGTCATGGTCCTGGTCCAGTGGTGTTTGGGGCGGTGATAACTGTGAATCCTTTGAAAAATTTAAAATGTTGAGTGTCAGGAGGGCCTTTCTGAGCTGGTCATGGGGGGGGAGCTCCCCCATTTTGTTTTGTAAGCTGGGTTTTTAGGGTGCAGTTGGTTCCTTCCACAATTGCCTGTCCTTGGGGGTTATGGGGAAGGCCTGTAGTATGGGTTATGTTCCATCTCTTGAGGAACTCTTGAAAGGACTGCCCAGTAAAGCAAGGTCCATTATCTGTTTTCAGCTGGTTGGGCAGGCCTAGAACTGCAAAGCATTGAAGCAAATGATTGATGGCATGTTTAGACTTTTTCCCTGCATGAGCAGGTGCCCAGCAGGCATGGGAGAAGGTGTCCACCATGACAAAGACATATTTGAGCCTCCCAAAGGATGTGACATGGGTAACATCGGTCTGCCAGAGGTTGTTGGGGTGTAGGCCTCAGGAATTGATTCCCTGCTATTGAAGTGGAGGGGTCAGTAAGAATGGCTGGCAGGTTTTACAGTCCAGATAATCTTTTTGAGATCTTTAACCAGTACCTGTGGAAGTTTGTAGTGAAGCCCTCTCCAGTTTGCATGGATGAGGCCATGGAGGTTTGTAGCCTCAGCCAGGGAGTAGCAGGCGATGGTGCCCGTAGTGGCCAACCGATCGGCTAGGGAGTTGCCCTCTGTTAGGAAGCTTGGGAAGGATTGGTGGCCTCGCAGGTATTGGAGGAACAAGGGAACTGTTCTCTGTTTAAGCAGGTTTTTGGCCTGGATCATAAGAGTGGTTATGGGGTTATCATCCAACCTAATGTAGGCATCGGCTAAGGTGGGCAGGAGGTGACCAACATAAAGATTATTCGAGAACAGGTTGAAAGAGACCGGAATCTCAGCCAGTGCCATAACTATGGCATAGAGTTCTTTGAACTGGGCAGAACCTTGGATCTGATGAGTGATGGTCCTGCGGGTGGGGCATGGCACTGGCCCGGGGCATATAAAACTATGGCTGCTCCTGCTTTGCCACCATCAGTAAACACAGTGGGACCATTGGGGTCAGGCGCATTAGCAAATAATGAGGGGGGAGAGTTTCCAGGCTAAGCGGGAGAAGGAGGACGCCCACTTGCAGGGCCCGTAGTGGCAACTCAATTCTCTCAGGAACCCTTCTAGGGCAAGGGCTAACCTACCATGGCTCCTCTCAAGCCAAGTGAAATCTGTCAATCGAAAAGGAATGATGATGACCCAGGGATCACATCCGAAGAGCCAGATGGATAAGTCCCCGCCCTTTAAGTTTCTTTAAATCACTGAGCTCCCAGGAGTGTCAGGGCACAGGCCTATTACCTCCAGGGTTGATGTTAACTGAGTAAAGGTGACAAACGGGCTGCTGCTGGTTCTGCCTGGAGGCTCTCCCCACTTCGGGGAGGGGTAGGGGGAGAGAGGGACTCCGCCCTGTCACTCGTTGGAACATCAGAACCAATGGCAGTCTTTGTGCCCAAATTTGGCAAGCCTGATGGAGCACATGGCTCCAGGTAAGGTGTCGGGGGGGGGGCCCTCCTGAAGGGGGTTGGAGGGCCCTTTAGGAGCAGGACTATGTCCCAAGGCCTCGGGTTATTGGGGTAAGGAATAGTAGAGGTGAGACTGAGGCCAAGGAGCACTTCCAAACTGGTCAGGGGGGTTTTCCTCAAGAAGTTTGTTCGGCGACTCCGAAGAATCATGCCCCAACAATGTTGAGGAGGGATCAGAGGGGACAGGGTACCTGACTGTACTTCTGGAGGGGGGTGAATGACAGAAGGCAGCATTGGACTGTGCCTCTCTTAAGCTGGGGGATTTGGATGAGGAGGAAAACAGCTTTTGAGCACTGTGAGAGTGGGGTACACTCCCAGAGGTGGAACCTCCCTGTGGTTGATATGGTCCTTGTGGACCAACTGTTCCACCTGATCCCAGGTGCTCCAGTCAAAGAGGTTACTCTCAGGGAGCCATGGGGTGACCTTGACTAGGACATCCCAGGCCTGGGAATCTGACAATTTGAGTCCCCAACTTTTCAGCAGAACTCTGAAAGAGTGAAGAGAAGGGTCATTTTTAGAGGAAGACTTCCCCATATGTTATGGGGGTACACTCACCTGAAGTCCAATTAGCTCGTTGGCAGAATCCTGGGCCTCATACTGGGTACCAGATGTTGCGTCCTATGCAACACGGGGTAGACCAAGTGGACCTTCACCTGCCAGGAGCCGAGTGAGAAGGAGAGTGTGATGGCTGGGCCCACCACCCCAGGGAGTCGAGATAACCCCCCATGAAACGGCACCAAGCCAGGAGTCTAGTCAGCGATCAGACACTGCAGGATCTCAGCTTTATTCGAACAAGCAGTAGTTTATATAGGAATGCTAGATAAGGAGGTAAAGCTGGGGCGGGAGCCAATGGGAGCAGATCTGGTCACCTGTTGCTGGGGGGGGGGGAGGAGTAGGCAGTAAAACATTGAGGCTGCTGCTGGCCGGCTGTTTCTGGACCCACCTAGGTTTTACTAGGGTAGAGGGGTATGCTTCTCATACTTGACCAAAAAAGGTCAGAGCCTGTGAGTGCCAAATGCCACATGACATGGGCTGCCCCTACACAATGCTGCATGGGGTACATTCCCATTGCTTCTAGCTAGGGATTGAGTCAAAGATGTGTGGACATCTCAGGAAGATTATTCTTATGTAAAGGGCCTCTGCACCACTCTGTTATTCTTAACCAGTGATTCTCAGAAGGGGAGAGAATCAGCTAAAGGACTTGATGAAAATTCAAATGCTACTCCTTATCTCCACAGGGAATCAGAATCTTGGGAGGGGGAGGATATATGTATGCAAATGATTGAAAATAAGATTAACTACTGGGAGTATAAAAATACATATACCTAAAAATCCAGCAATACAGGAAAAACCAAGTAAATATGAAGAATGCTTTAACCTGACAATGAGACTATTTTATGCCTATCAGAGGAGAAAATGAAATAATATGACATTTGAATTGTTTGTTATGATGCAGAAAAGTGGGAATGCAAATATTGTCAGTGGCCCTTTGGAGGGTAACTTGGCAATAACTCAGTCAGGGCCAATTATCCTTGACCAATTATCACCACATATAGATCTGTATTCCAAAGAAATGTAGTACATATACATAAAAGTAAATGTGTGGAAATAGTTATTACAGCTGTGAGTGATAGCAAAAACATGTAAACAACCTGAATGTACAATTGGAGAAGAGAAAAAAATGTGACAAAGTCACATAGTATAATACTGTAGGGCAGTTAAAAGAATCAACTAGAGTTGCCAGCATCAGCGTGGGTATGTATCACCATGTTCAGTAAGAAAAACAAGTTGTGAATAATACAGTTTAGTGCCAATTATAAAATTAAAATCACATAAAGCAATATTAAGTAGTTGTGAAAATATTTGATAAATGTACTAAGATGTGCAGGTAAATAAGCACTAAATTCAGAATAGGCACTCCCTCTGGGAAGTTAGGAGTTTAGGGAAGGTATCTGTAATGCTTTATTTAAAACTAGATGAAAGAATCTTAATTATTTTGACAAACAAATTATACCAATTAGTCATATTTCTAGTAGTACAAAGAAGAATGAGAATAGATAGTAAAAATTGGAATCAAAACAGTAAAAAATAAAACTCTTTTTGGAAGGGGTAGGATCACATCAAACTCAATGCCTTATGTAATTGTGGGTGGATACGTAAACAATTTGGGGGTTTGGCTGATTCACAAAGACCTGCCTTGGCTCTCTTTGCTATCAGAGGAAGTGTTGAAAATACTGTCTACTCTGACTTCCTGGATGTGCCCTACTTTAGTGGTGCCACATAAACAACCTCATTGGCATTTTCATGGAGAGCTCTACTATAAAAGCAACATGTGCTGAAGTTCTTTTATGTTCCCTTGCTAGACAATTCTTTTTCTACCTGACCTTTAAAGGCCTTCATTTGCTATGACTCCATCCTAGAAACCCTCTATGTTCTTTCCTCCATTTAAATTTCAAATCCAGATCGCTCCTTTGAACTCCAGACCTCATGGCCAAGTGCTCACTCAGAGTCCCAGTGGATGTCTCATGGGCACATTGAAACCATATTCACACTGGGTCCAAAGTGATATCTTTAAAGTGCAAATCTTGCTGGACATGGTAGCTCACACCTATAATCCCAGAGAGGATGAGACAGGAGGATAGCAGGTTCATGGCCACCCTTGGCAACTTAGTGAGACCCTGTCTCAAAATAAAAATAAATAAAAGGGCTGGGGTTGTAGCTTGAAGGTAGCTACAGTTGCCCTTGGATTCAATTGTCTTGTACAAAAAAAGACCCTACGACAATGCCACAAACACACAAAGTGTAAATCTTATTGCATCACCCCTTCCTAAACATTTCCTTACTTCCCATTGCTCTTGGGATCTGTCCAGAATCATGCCTTACTGTACAGGACCTGCTCTTCCTGCTTGGAAGCCTCATCTCATTGCAGTCTTCTTTTCTCACTCTTCTCACATCTAGACCCCAGCAACACTTGGCCAGTGTTCTTCAAATGTCTCAAGCCACCTCCCAGTTCAGGGCTTTGCCACATCCTGCTCTGCTCTCTCTGCCTGCAAAACAGCCCAGCAACCACTTGCCAACACCTCGCCTCCCTAAGACAAGGCTCTTTGTCCTTTAGCTATTAGCTCCAATGTTACTTTTTCAGGAAAGCCTTCCATGACCACTGTAGAAAAGATTCTAAGTTTTGTAATAATCCAACTCTGCACTTGGTAATTTCATTTAGCAAAAAGTTAATTAAACCCTCACTTGCATAATTGTCTCCTTTCCTCACTAGACCACACATTTCACAAGAGCAGGATAGTGCTTGCTGTTCATGACTTCACCCACAGGGCCTGCCCAGTGTACCCCAGATATTATCTGAGTAAAAGGCCAGGCTTCTGAAATGGCTAAAGGAAAGGGAAACAGTTCAGTTTCATTTCTACTCCCAGAAATGACAAGATCATTGAAAAATGATAAAATCTCTGTGCATATTAGGGTTCAGTTTCAGAGGCTGTAGAGTTAGTGCTTAAGAATACCTTTTTAGAACCCTGTCTAGGGTGGCCCCTCAAAATCATTACCCAAGCAATAAGTCATGGGCTGGTGAGGTATGAAAAGGGAAAAGGATTGATTTTTCACAGGAACGATGTGAATGACATGTCTTTAGAAAGAGAGTGGACTTTGTATTTAGATCTGTGTCAGAATCTTAATTCTTTCAATTTGGCTAGTTTTTTTTTTAACTATTCTCAAACCAGGTATGGTGACTCTTGCCTGTAATCCCAGTACTTGGGAGGCTGAGACAGGAGTATCGCAGGTTCAAGACCAGCCTTAGCAACTTAGCAAGATTCTACTTAAAAATAAAAAAGGAAATAAAATTAAAAGGGATGGGGATGTGTCTCAGAGGTAGAACACCCCTAGGATCAATCACCAGTACCTCCTCCCACAAATATCCCTAGCTTCAGTTTACTTATCTATTTAATTGAATCTGTCTCACTTTTGTGTTTAGATTTACAAGGATACCATGGATTTACTGTGATAAAATTGATAAGGCTCTTAGCACAGTATTTGCTGCTGGCAGAGACTCAACAAAGTCTAGTTTTTTTTTTTTTCACTTTTAATTTAGTTGTCTTTGAATCGGGATCCAGACAACCAAAATCAATTTGGTACTCTAAAACCTTCCTTGGCTAGAGTTTATTCTGATAGCCTTAGACTGAATGACAGATTGCATGATCATAGTACACATCCATAAATCACACCTTCATGCATCTGAACAAAACTAGTAATAGAGCAAGGAAGAGGAAATCTCATATACAGATGATTGCTAGCAATATAGTGCTTAATCATAAGGAAGCACTGAAGCAAAGCCTGTTCTAGCAGAATTGGATGCCATTCAGACTTTTCTAGAATATGTCAGTAGATATGTTCTAAACAGTAGCTGGAAATCACCAAATAAATAACCTAATGACACAGCTCAAAGCCCTTAAAAACAAGAGCAGTCTAACTCCAAAGCCACTAGGAGACAGGAAATTATTAAAATTAGCAGAAATTAATGAAGTAGAGAATAAAAAATACAGAAAATCAACAAAACCAAAAGCTGGTTTCTTGAAGAAATGAACAAGATAGATAAACCATTAGCCAACCTAACCAAAAGAAAGAATCAACCCAAATTATCAAAATAAGAGATGTAAAAGGTGATATTACTACCAATAGTGTGAAAATCCAGAGGATCATCAGAAAACACTTTGAAAAACTATACTCCAACAAAATGGAAAATCTAGAAGAAATTGACAAATTTATACACATACAACCTTCCTAAATTGAGTCAAGAAGATATAGAAAACGTAAATCGACCAATAGCAATCAAAGAGATAGAAGCAGCAATAAAGAGTTTACCATCAAACAAAACTCCAGGGCCAGATGGTTTTTCAAGTGAATATTATAAAACATTTAAACAAGAGCTAATCCAATACTCCTCAATCTATTCCATGAAATAGGAAAAAAAAACCATGACTCTCCTAAACACATTCTTTGAAGCCAACATCACATTAATACCAAAACCAAATAAAAACAGCTCAAAAAAGAAAACTATAGGCCTATATTGCTGATGAACTTAGGTACAAAACTGCTAAACAAAATACTAGCAATGAGCATTCAAAACCATATCAAGAAAATCATACACCATAACCAAGTCAGGTTCATCCCAGGGATGCAAGGCTGGCTCAGCATACAAAAAACAATCCATGTAAATCACCACATAAACAGAACCAAAGACAAAAACCACATAATCACTTCAATAGATGTTGAAAAAGCATTTGACAAATCCAATACCCATTAATGATAAAAGCACTGCAGATAATTGGAATAGAAGGAACATACCTCAGCATCAAAAAGGCAATTATAATAGGCCCAGAGCCAACATCATATTAAATGGGGAAAAACTGCAAAAGTTCCCACTAAAAACAGGATCAAGACAAGGATGTCCATTATCACTACTACTTTTTTTTTTAATTAATTTATTTTTTAGCATGGATTTTTATACATTCCTTGGGCACAACAGGGTTAATCACACATTT
>PVLC010005618.1:43256-75045 GCA_004027655.1 Graphiurus murinus
ACATATTAGGGAGAGCATTTGATTTTTAACTTTTTGTGACTGACTAATCTCACTTAACATAATGTTTTCCAGTTCCCTCCATTTCCTTGCAAATAACATGATTTTGTTCTTCTTTATGGCTGAGTAAAATTCCATTGTGTACATATCCCATAGTTTTGTAATCCATTCATCTGTTGTTGGACATCTTGGCTGGTTCCATTATCACTACTTCTGATCAATATAGTACTTGAGACTCTAGCCAGAACAATAAGGCAAGAGAAGGACATCAAAGGTGTACAAATATGAAAAGAAGAACTAGAACTATCCATTTTTGTAGATGACATGATACTGTACTTAGAAGACTCAACAAACTCCACCAAAAGGCTTATAGAACTGATCAACAGATTCAGCAAAGTGCCTGGATACAAAATCAATCTTAAAAAAATCAGAAGCTTTCCTGTTTGCCAACCATAAATCTGCTGAAAAAAATTACAGAAAATAATTCCACTCACAATAACACCCCCCAAAATAAAATACCTAGGGATAAACCTAACCAAGGAAGTAAAAGACCTCTAAAGGAAAACTATAAAAAGTTGAAAATGAAATTGAAGAAGACCTTAGAAGACAGAAAGATCTTCCATGCTCTTAGATGGGCAGAATAAATATCATCAGAATGGCCACTCCCAAAAGCGATCTACAGATTCAATGCAATACCCATTAAATTACCAAGGTTACTCCTCACAGACATACAAAAATCAGTCCTTTGTTGGAACAACAAAGAGCCCAGAATAGCCAAAGAAGTTCTTAGCAATGAGAACCATGCATGAGGCATCACAATACCTGACTTCAAATTCTACTACAAAGCCACAGTAATAAAAAACAGTATGGTATTGACACAACAACAGACACATAGACCAATGGAGAAGAATAGAAGACTCAAACAAACCCACATACTTACAGTCAATTTATTTTTTATGAAGGAGCCAAACATACACACTGGAAAAAATATAGCCTCTTCAACAAATGGTGTTGGCACAACTGGTTAACCATATGAAGGAAAATGGAAATAAACCCCATTTTCTCACCCTGCACAAGAGTCAATTCAAGATGGATCAAAGACCTGGAAGTCAGGCCAGAGACCTTGCAGCTACTTGAAGAGGTAATAGCATAGGCACAAGTAAAAACTTTCTCAACAAGACCCCAAAAGCACAAGAAACGCAAAGGAAGATCAATACATGGGATTGCATTAAACTGAAGAGCTTCTGTGTAGCAAAGGAAACTATCAAGAACCACAACAGAGAGCCCACAGAGTGGGAGAAATATTTTTCCAGCTAGTTTTCTGATAAAGGACTAGTATCTAGAATATACAGAGATCTTAAACTCATTGTATGGTGGTGGGAAGGAGAGAGGGAGGGGGAGAGAGCAAGAGCGAGCAATGGAAGGGAGCAAAGGACATAAATATAGTCCCTGAGGCTACCCTCCCAGTGATCTACCTCTTCCAACCACACCCTGCCCAATCAAAAAATTGGCAAATGATCTAAACAGACACTTCAGAAAAGAAGAAATACAAATGGCCAATAAATGAGGAAATGTTCAACATCATTAGCAATCGGAGATGCAAATCAAAACTACCCTGAGATTTCACCTGACCCCAATTAAAAACACAACAACAAATGCTGGCGAGGGTGTGGAGAAGTGAGAACCCTAATACATAGTTGGTGGGATTGCAGATTAGTGCAACCATTTTAGAAAACAATATGGAGGGTCCTCAGATGATAGGAACGAACCTACCATATAACCCAGCAATACCACCTCTGGGTATCTACCCAAAAGAATGGAAACCAAACTATCAGACCAGTGTATGTGTATTTATGTTATAGCCACACAAATCACAATTGCCAAACTATAGAGCCAGCCAAGATGTCCATCAACAGATGAATGTATTACAAAACTATGGGATATGTACACAATGGAATTTTACTCAGCCATAAAGAAGAACAAAATCATGTCATTTGCAGGGAAATGGATGGAACTGGAAAACATTACGCTAAGTGAGATTAGTCAGTCTCAAAAAGTAAAAACTTGTATAATTTCACTAATATGAAGAAGCTAGGGAGAAAGTGGGACATAAGAGGGACTCTAGATGAAGAAGGTGACTTAACTGAAGGTGATGGGGGGAACACCCTATGCATATGATGTACTTTCATAAACATTTCAAAGTCAATCACTGAACTGAACATGAGAAGGAGGGAGGGGGGAGGGAATGGGGTGGGAATTGGGGAAGGGTTAAAAGAGAGATGTGTGCAAGTATGCCTCTACCAGATTGTACCCAACAAAGATGTATGACTACAATGCACCAATTGCTGGAAGGATTTCCTTGCATTAGAGAAAGATTCATCCAACCTAGCATATTCACCTTGCAGGTCTTTGTGTACTTAGGATGTGTCAGGCACTGTGCCAGTAGCAAAAGTCCAACAGTAAATCAGACACAGCTTTGCTGATGTGGAAGAAAGATAGGAAGAGGAATTAGAGATGATAGGTATATATATGATAGGTACACTATGTCAGGTGGTGGTAAATGCAATTATAAATAACATACAATAAGAAGTGTGTGTGTATGTATTATTCTCTTTAATATAAGGTGGCCTATAAAGGCTTCCAGAGCAAGGCCTCAATGGGGCAATCCTTTTAGATCCCTGAAGAAATAAGCTCCAAGCAGAGATGACAGCAAGCATGGTCTTGGTGTATCAGAGGAATAGCAAGGGATCTAGTGCAGTGGCAGAAAAAAGGAGGGGGGGATAATGGGAGGAAATGAGATCAGAGACATGGTATTGACCATCATACAGGGCTTAGTACACCATGGATGAGATTTTTGGCTTCAAATCTGAGAGAGATGGGATGCCATGAGGGATTTTAGAACAGGATCTGACTTACATTTTTTTTTTCATATTAGAGATTGAACCCAGGAGTGTTCTTTCTTTGAGATACACCCCCAGCCCAATTTTATTTCTTATTTTAAAACAGGATCTCACTAAGTTGCTGAGGCTGGTCTCCTGTAATCATTCTGTCTCCGACTTCCAAGTACTGGGATTGCAGGTGTGCACCACCATGCCCAGCTTTCATTTACCTTTTAACACAATTGCTCTGGCTGCCATGGGAGAACAATTTGTTGTGGGCATGGGCAGAAATAGGGAGAGTGAGACTAGTAAAGAAATGGTTCCTAAAACAATAGCATAAGAAGTATTGTTCCCCTTAGGACTTGCTGTTAGTAAAATACACCTTCATGTGGCATTCTCTCCAACAGCAAATCCCTTCCCATGCCCACTGACAACCACATTAAACCCAACTTATTTCTCTTTGCTTATCTTTTTATTTCCCTTTTATACTAATGTTATGGCTAGGATATAGAATGTCCCTTGGAAGAGCTCATGCATTGACAATTCAAAATGTTCAGAGGTGAAGTTATTGAATCATGATGGTTCTAGTTTCATCAGTGGATAAATCCATTCATGGATTAATGTATTTATTGGGTGGTAAAGTGGGCAGCGTGTGGTTGGAGGAGATAGGTCACTGGGAGGGTGGCCTTGGGGATATATGTCCCTAATATGGACTGAAACCTCTGAAACGGTGATAAAATCAGTCTTCCTTCCTCTAAGTTGTGGTCGTCAGGTCTTTTGGGTCACAGCAGTAAGAATATTGACGGAAACAACTACCCTTCAAATGTAAAGACTCACAAAATACTAGGAGTGATGTGGTAAGTGATGCTTGGATTTTGGGTATATTTCAAGGGTAGAGCTGGTGGACTAGGGGGTATACAAGCAAAAGCAACCAAAGGTAACACTGAACAATTGGAAGTTTCTGGAAGGATTCTTACCTTGGACTTATCAGCCATCTTCTTCCCGAGGCTTAGTTGACTGCTGCAGGCCAGCTTTGTGGGATATAATAGAATTTTCTGGCATGAGCAGCACTCAAAGGGAAATGGGGAGGAGTATAAAACATAAATTGCACCCATTGGACTGCTTAGCCAAGGGCTAGTCCTATTTATTAAGAAATGTTTCTGACTAACTGTCTCCCTAGAGACCCCACACTAGAGTAACAGCTGTAGGTGATTCCCAGCTTGGCACAGGTTGTGATAGCCATTAATGGTTCAAAAATGAATCCTACACTTTTCCAAGTTTTAGTTAATGAAAGCTTAGAGCTGCAAGAGGGAGTACTCAGAGAAGGTCACAGCTAGAAGAGTCTTCATCTAGAGTTTAAAAAAAGATGGAGATTGGAGGCTGCATGACTTCAGTGAGGAATTAAAGAGAAGCAAAGATAGGATTATAACCTGCATATAGCTTGGTCTCTGACCCCCTGTCTAGTACTCCTTTTGCTGTACCTTGTTAGAGGGTTTATGAAAATCCCAGATGTGCACTGTCTTGGAACAAATCATCTTTAACTCTTGGTTGGTAGGAGTTCATTTAAGCCTTCCCTGTAGACTGCTTTTAATTCATATTCATGGATCCCATAGCTTTACCCTGAAGAGGAAACTGGTGTTTGGCTGGGTTTCCTTAATTCCTTAGCAAATAAGGAATGACAATAATAGTCATTGCTTTCCTCCAGAGATAGAATATTGCTTTCATATTCAGATATGATGAAGTATAAGTATGATAATTGGAACAGGACAGTGGTATAGTGAGCAGATGTTACCACCATGAGTGTGAGGGTAGTTACAATTCATCTACAGATAGGTACTATAAAAATAGGTTTGTAATATTCGTGTTTCCTTGCCTTATCACACTGGTGGTTGAAGGCAAAGAGCCTCGAATTGAACTTTGGCCACCATTTTCAGAATGCTGAGGGAGGCACTAAAGGATAGTGAAAGATCCCAAGTCAACAGTAGGGAAAGAAAGAAAAGTGAGATGCATCTAGTCAGTGCCTGACAAATTGAGATTTGATTGTTTGTTTCCATTTAAACACTTAAAAAATCCAGATGGAAATTTATGAACAGCTCCACACTGGGACCAAGATCAGCTCTGATTACTTCAGTTAGTGTACCCATCTGTCAACAATAGTTATTGCTCATGGAGTCAAGGTCTTTTCTCTCTCTCTCTCTTGCCTGCTTGCTCTCACTCTTTTACTCTGTCTATAAAATAAAAAAGAATAGGACATTTCAGACTTGTGATGAAAGTTTATTATTGTCTTAGTTATTATACTTGGCATCCAAGCATAATATTTAACTTGATTTTCAAGTTCATGAATCTAGTACTTAGTAAGATATAGGGACCCATTCAATTCTGTACATTGGTTAGCAGTTAATACATCTTTTTTTCTTAACTGGGGAAAGTTTTCCACATCTTGGAAGATTTCTTGTTCTGGTATATTACTCAAGGATTTCCAGAGAAATAATGGCTTGTGTGATTATGGAGGCCCAGAAGTCCCACAATCTGCTGTCTGCAAGCTGGAGATTCAGGAAATATAGTTCAATCCGAGTCAGGAGGCTCTAGAACCAGTACTATCAGTGTCTGAGAGCAGGACCAGTTGGATGTGGAGCTCAAAAAACAAACAAAACAGGTAAATTTGTGCTTTCTTCACCTTTTTATTTGGATCCTCAAAGGATGGGTGACTCCACCCACACTGATGACAGTGAATCTTCTTTACTCAATCTACTGACTCAACTGCTAGTCTCAGAAACATCCTCACCATCACATACAGAAATAATATTTAACCAAGTATCTGGACATCTCTTAGTCTAGTCAAGGTGTCACATGAAATTAACCATCACAATTCTATTCTTGTGTTAACTTGACACTCATTTTCATCTCCTTTATCTCTACTTAATCTCCAAATAAAGACAAACATAAGGTCATGATTCCATCTAACTTGATGCATATAGCTTGTGACTACTCAAAATGTACTAATCCCTTTCCCAGAAGAAGAGGTTAAGTCCTTGAATGATATTTACCCTTCTCCTGATATCCCATAACTTAAATGTGATATTATAAAATTTTCTAGGAAGTAATGTGACTATTATTTTTTCCTTAGTCTGACAGTATCTACAGGGAGAGTTCAAGTTGTATAAAACAACTCACAAGTTAAAATCTTAATGGTTTCCTTCTGTGCATTATTTAGCTGAATTTCTTTCTTTTTTTGTGGTACTGGGGATTGAACTAGGTTGTTCTACCTCTGAGCTACACCCTCAGCCCTATTTTTTATTATTTTGAAACAGGGTCTCACTAAGTGCCTCACTAGGTAGCTGAAGGTGGCCGCGAACCTGGATCCTCCAGACTCAGCCTCCCAAATGCTGGGATTACAAGCGTGCGCCACCACGCCCGGCTTCTAAATTATTTCTCTTTTCATATTCATTTATGGTGCTATTTGGTTCAGCTTCTACGCTCTGCCTGAGAATACACAAAACCTAGGATAAGTATGGTGTCTTTTTCCAATTCTTCAGTTTTATCCTAAGATATGGAGAAGGTAAGAGGGGTAGGAGTAGTGTGTGTTGGTGTTCATATTTTACATCCTTAAAATGTTTTGCCTCCACATGCAGAGGCAAACTCAGTGGAATCCTACTATTCTATGAATATATTATAAATAAAAATAGAAAAAAAATCACTTAAAAATTAAGAAATGATTAGAACATTTGGAGTATATGACATGTATTTCAACTAAGGCTAGGTTTCCATCTCTTCATGTTGCGTCCTTGGGGACCTTCAGTGGAAAAGTGTGAGGAGAGCTTCAGCATGTTTTCTCAGCTGTAACAACCTTCCATCTAGATGAAGGATACTCTCATTCCGGATTTTGGCTGAGATATTTATTGGTTTTCTTTGCAATCTGTTTGCCCATTTGACCTTGTTCTTGATACTTTTTTCTCTCTTCACAACTAGTTGATTTACAGATAGTTTATATGCATCTGGCTGGGGATTAAACAAAATATGGTTATCAATTTTTAGGGCATGCGAAAATCTTTCTCTAGTTATCCAAGTGAATGAGCTAACACTGTTTACTCCATTACCAAATAGTTTTCTAGTGGACTTTAAAAACTCTCTGTGTAGCCAGGCATGGTGGTGCACACCTGTAATCCCGGTACTTGGGGGGCCGAGACGGGAGGATCACAGGTTTGTGGCCAGCCTAATGTTCTTTTCACCACTGTTTTCAATTACTGGTGAAGACAAATGATCTGAAATGAAGAGATAGGTGACACCAAGAGCACATTTTTGGGATCCACATATTCTGTCCATAAGTGAGATTGACCCTGTGCTGGCAGCCTGATTATCCTAAGAAAGGTCACAATGACTTGGTGATAGGGTGTAGAACCTGATGAGATTTAGGAAGAAGCTGATTGCTTTAGCCACCTCCCATCTCCAGATTATTTTCTATCACATCTCTGTTTGCACAGGAAAGCAGAAGGCAGACATCACCTGGTCTGAATTCATAAGAAGCTCCATTATCAGCTAAAGAGGAATGCTTGTGCAGGGAAGTTGCATAGGATCTTTTCCACTTGGTCATGTAGGTGTTTCAGTGTCCAAACTAACTTCCATATATGCACCTATTAACAGGGAAGATTTGAAAGGCATTGTCACGGATTGTCTATGTGTCCTTCAGTGGTAATGTAGTGGAAAGCAGTGTTGTAGTAGTTTTTATAGGGTCTTCTCAGCTTGGGAATGGTAGCCAGAGCTAGCTGGTTCATGCTTCCCAGACTCACACAGGACTGGCTTTTGCTTTGTGTGTGTGTGTGTGTGTGTGTGTGTGTGTGTGTGTGTGTGTGTGTGTGTTAAACATACATGCAGATACTCATATATAAATGAAGAGATTAAACTTGCCTCACAATTCATTCACTCAAGGGAACAGGAAAGTAGTAGGATAATATACTTGGAAAAAGCAAATCAAATCACAGTCAGAATGTTTGCTGGTAAACTGGGAATCTGAGTGAAGGAGAGGTTTGAGATCCTTGTTCTAAAATGACTTAATGACATATCTTTACCAACTTGGAGATCTCCTCCCCAAGAAGGGATTAAATCTACATTTCCAGATCAGGCAGGCACACTGACCCAGGCTAGCACTCCAAATTCTCGAACACTCATATTTTGACTTTGATAGAGTTTCTAAAATATTTTCTCTTTGTAACTTATCTTTTTCTCATTTCTGTGAAGTTTTGTAACAAGGTCTCAATTTGTTTTAGATGTGTTGTATTACTTGTATAAATATCTAAGGAAGCAACTAACCTTATCAGACCTTAGTCTCTAGAGCAGGTATTTTCTGATGATTACTCTAGGAAAGGCTGCTTGCCCTCAATGGTACAAGCAATCTCATCTTGAACTGACTAACCTGAGTCAACACTGGTGTTTTCTGCTAGGCTTAGGTGCTTAGACTTCCCTTTCTGAGCTTTCTCAACATCAATGATTTTACATTAAGATATATATTATATAAGATTGAATATATGCAAAACAATATGTAACTTCTGAAGAAAAACAATCATGAACACTCAGAAATCTACAGTCAAATTCAGAACTGGAACATTAGCAACACTGTTATATAGACATGTGTTCTTTCTTTTTTCATCTCCTAGCTTCTAGTAAGTGGTTGCCCCTATTCTGAAGCTTATGTTTATCAGACTCATCCTTCTTTATCTTTGACAGTTTATATATATATGAAACTCTAAATATATATTTTGTGGAATATTGTTATTTGAGCTTTGCTAAGATACTAGCAATATCAAAGCAGAATTTAACAATTTGCTTTGTCATTCAACTTTGCAATTCCTTTGTGTTGTTACATGTCATTGTAGTTTATTCATATTTGCAATTGTATATTATTCCTTTGTGAAACTACACAAAATGTATCTATTTCCTGTTGATGAATTTTGTAGTTATTCCTATTTTTTTAAATTGTGAATTTACCCAGCAGGAAAATTTTTATACATTCCTTTGCTGGGTCATAGGATATGCTAATATTCAACATTACTGTTGAAAATACGTATCTATGTAGATATGCATAGACACCTCTATTGGCACATATATAATTGTTGCATTTGACCTGCATCTTTGCCAATACTTGTCTTGCTAGGCTTCATGAGTTTTGCTAATCTAATAGTATACAATGATATTTTTATTAGTAAGCAAGGAAATTAAAATGAAGCCACCAGTGAGGTCAGGCAATTGCCATATGTTTAGTGACCATTTCTCCTTTCTTTTCTGTAAAATAACTATTTAAGCCTGTTGTCCATTTTTCTAATTTGTCATTTATCCTTTCCTTATTGATTTGTAAGTTTTTATGTGTTGGTCACTTGGCCTTCGTCAATTGCCTCCCAAATGCTGGGATTACAAGCGTACGCCACCACGCCCAGCTCTCTTGTTTCTTTTTAAAAGTCTTAAAATTTTGCTATTTACAATGATGTCCTTAAACCATTGGGATTGATTTTCACCTATAGTATGAGGTCAATTAGATTTTGTTTTACATAGAAAGGATCAGTTTTCTCAGCACCATTTATTGGGTAGCTCCTTTCTTTACTCAAAGATCTGCAAATAACATTTTAAATTTTTGTTTGTGTCTGCCTCAGCAGTACTCTTCATTAGTTCACTTGACCTTTTTTTTTTTTTTTTTTTTGATTGAGTTGTTTGGTTTTTGGCAGTGAGTTCCTTGAGTTCTTTGTATATTCTAGATACTAATTCTCTTTCAGAGGAGTACCTGGCAAAGATCTTCTCCCATTCTGTCTGCTCTCTCTTAAGGTTCTTGACAGTTTCCTTTGCTGCACAGAAGCTCTTCAGTTTAATTCAATCCCAAGTATTAACCTTCATTTTAATTTCTTGTGCTTTTGGGGTCTTATTGAGGAAGTTTTTACCTGTGCCTATATGTTGGGGCATTGGTCCTATGATCTCTTCAAGTAATTGCAAAGTCTCTGGTCCAATTTCCAGGCCTTTGATCCATCTTGAGTTGACTGTTGTGCAGAGTGATAAAGTGGGGTTTATTTCAATTTTTCTACAAATGGATGACCAGTTTTGCCAATACCATTTGTTGAAAAAGCTATCATTTGTCCAGTGTATACTTTTGGCTCCTTTGTCAAAAATCAATTGATTGTAAGTGTGTGGACTTGTTTCTGAATTGGTCTATGTGTCTGCTTTTGTGATACCATGCTGTTTTTATTGCTAAGGCTTTGTAGTATAGTTTGAAGTCAGGTATTGTGATACCTCCTGCATGGTTCTTATTGCTGAGAACTATTTTGCCTATTCTGGGTCTTTTGTTGTTCCATATAAATTTAAGGGTTGGTTTCTCTAGATCTATGAAGAATGACCGTGGGATTTTAGTAGGGATTGCATTGAATCTGTAAGCCATTTTTGGTAGGATGGTCATTTTGATGATATTTATTCTGCCTACCCAAAAGCATGGAATATACTTCCATCTTCTAAGTTCTTTTTTTAGTATTTATAGCTTTCATTGTAGAGGTCTTTTACCTCCTTGGTTAAATTTATTTCTAAGAATTTTATTGTTTTTGAAGTTATTGTAAATGGAATTGCTTTCTGGATTTTTTTCTGTGTATTCATGGTTGGCATAAAAGCTTCTGATTTATTTTAGATTGATTTTGTATCCAGAGACTATGCTGAATTTGTTAATCAGTTCTAAAAGTCTTTTGGTTGAGTTTATTGAGTCTTCTAAGTATAGGATTGTGTCATCTACAAATAGAGGTAAATAATTTCAGTTCTTCTCTTTCTGTTTGTACTCGTTTGATGTTCTTCTCTTGCCTTATTGCTCTGGCAAGAGTCTAGAGTACTATATTGAAAAGGAGTGGTGATAGTGGACATCTTTGCCTTCTATATTTTAAAGGGAATTATTACAGTTTTTCCACATTCGCTATGATGTTAGCTGTGAGTTTATTGTATATTTGCCTATAATTTCATTTTTTGGGTGTTGCTTTCTTTTTTAAGTAATTTTTATCATCATAGTTATATGTAATGAGATTTGTAGTGATATGTTCAAATGTGCTTGTAACATGATTTGGTCTGTTTCTTTCCCCATATCTACCCTTTAGGTGTCGCTTTCTGATTTGGGCATAAATGTCATTTTTGCCTCATAGAATGCATTGGGGAATGTCTCTCCCTTCTCTGGAAGAGCTTAGAGTAATCTATCTGTTCTTAGGAAGTTTCATAGCATTCAACTATATTTTTTTGTCAAAGACCTTAAACTTCTCAAATTTCTTTCATGGTTATAGAAAATTTGGCTCTTCCTCCTCCTCCTCCTCTTTCTTCATATTTTGATTTTTTTTTCTAGGAAAGGCTCCCTTTTGGAATCCCTGGTCTACTCTAGGAATCTCTGGTTCTGTTTCCCAGCCTTGTTGCTAGTCTAAGCCTTCATCTCCTGTTTTTGTAGAGACATCACCCATAGGAAACACGTTGAAGTAACCAACATAAAGGCACCATTCAGGTTTGCAGTGTCCTTGCAGATCCCACTGATGATCCTGACATTCTCCCTCAGCAAAATCTCGATCGTATTTTGTAGCCTTTAGGTCTATGGTTATCTGTATGCAAAATTTTTCAGAAATATCTGAGAAGATCCCAGTTTTCCTTCACCTAGTTTGTGGACCTCCCAAGTACAGAAACAGTACCCCCTTCTGTTCTACCCTAAAGGAAAAAAAATCTCACTTGGGTAGCCACAGAAACTTCTCTCCTCTACTACAGCTCCTGAATTGCCACACAAATGATGACTATCTCATGATGTAAGAAGCAGTGTGTGGTATTCACATGCACATGGGTACTCAATGGTTATAAGGAACTCATTTTCTTCACCATAAACACAGTACATTTATTTTTTATCTATTTTTGTGGTACTGGGGATTGAACCCAGGGGCATTCTACCTCTGAGCTACACTCCCAGCCCTATTTTATTTTGAAACAGAGTCTCGCTAAGTTGCTAAGACTGGCCTTGAACCTGTGATCCTCCTGTCTTAGCTTTCCAAGTGCTAGGATTATAGGTATGTGCCACTATGCCAAGCTTTTTTTTTGTATTATTCAAAATATATACTGGATTGGAATTTTGGGCATCTGAACTAGATCTGTGTTGCTTAGTTGCTGCATCTGCCAATAATCCCCACATGAATGTATCTCTGGACATTTCCAGTGTCTTCTATCTCCTGTAGCCTCAGTGTATTTCTTATTTTATCAGCTAATATTAGAGGAGATCCAACAACAAAGCAACTTCATGTCTTTGAGGAGCTATAGTGAGGTTGCCAAGATCTTGATGGATTAGCTATTTCCCTCATAACAGCCATTTGCTTTGCTGTTCTTTACAATCTTTTTGCAAATTCTACCAAGTGTCTGAAACTGAGGAGTGACAAGGTCAGCCTGCCACAAAAGCATGCCAGATTGTTTGGAACATGTTGAGTGTAGAGACTTCTAGGGAGAAGAGAGTAAGATGGGATTGCCCAGTGTTTCTTACCCCATCCACACCCCCTAATGCTCTTTCCAAGCCCCAAATCCTCTCTTTAATGATATTTCGCCAGCAAAGGTCATGATTAGTTCCCAGGAAATGCTTCTCCCAGAAGATTAACTGGACACCCAGAAAACAGTTTCTAAGTTATCTCATAGCTATGCTCTGTTCTAAAACAAATAGCCTGCCAGTTGTGAAAAATTATTTTACTTCTCATGTACAAATTATAATTGCATACATTTTCTGTAGTCTTAGGATCAGGGAACTGGTAGGGGAATTTTACAGCAGAATTGGAAACTTTTACTGTAAACAATCAGAGAAAATATTTTAGGGCTTGCAAACCATAATGATATCTTTTGCAACTATATATCTCTGCTGCAAAAACAGCCATTGATAAAATGACAATATGTTAACAAATGGGCATGGTTTTATTTCAATACAATTTCACAATATTTACGAAAAAAGGCAATGGAACAGATTTGTCCCCTGGACCATCGGTTGCCAAATCTGCTCTAGAGGCACTGTTTTAAAAGAATCTCTTTCAAGGTCTGCTGCATATAGGTCACTATTCTTTTATTTAGAGGAGAATTTCTCAACTACGGCATTGCTGGTATCCGGGTTGGTCAATTGTTGGAAGTGATGGGCTGTTCTGAGCATTGCAGGGTATTTAGCCCCTGGTCTCTACTCATTAGATGCCAATATCAGCTACCGAGTTACCATAACCAGAAGTGTTTCTATACATTGTCAAATGTCCCCTGGGGGGCAAAATTGTCCCCTGGGAAGAATTACTAATCTGAAGTAATAGAGATATAAAATGCACAAGTCGAAATTGGGGATGCAAATTGTATTAACTGTATGAACACAGAGCAGAAGAAGGAAAGTTAGGCATTGAGATGAAGAGGTAGGCAAAGTGAAGATCACTCAGAGCCTTTTAGACTCCCTTTTGAAGCCACCTCAATGCAATGAGAGGTCTTATGGAGTGGGTGTGGTGGTATGTCTAATTTGATGGTTTAGAATGGTCACTCTTGTATCAGAAGGGAAAAAAAATATTAACTAGAAGAAGACTAGCATCAGAGGGACAAGAAGACCCATCTCCTAACACCTTGACTGGCACATCTTGGATGATGTTGGCCTGGTCATTGGTTCTTATTAAACCCTCAAAGGATTCATGTAACGCTGACCTAATCTACAGAAGACTGATCAGTGCCCTAATGTAATCTACAGATGTGCCAGGCCTTAAAAATTAAGCTAAGTTATCTTAGAGCACTTATTTTTTAGAGCACTTGCTGGGAAAAATCACCTTAGAATACAAAACCACCAGGAATCCTCTTCACTGTGACTATAGAACAAAAGCAAGGATGTTGGATATCATTATGGGATGTGTTCAACAAGCTATTGTATTTAGTGAAATGAATGAGAGTGTGCTATGGGGATCGAGAATTGACTCTTAAATTGGAAGGAACCTGGAGGTCCTATGTTCATTTAATACATTTCTGATCTGTTATTGGTCATGTCACCTCTGCTTAAAAAACTCAATGACTTTCCTCCTAAGAAAGCTCATAATTTTTCAGACTGTATCCTTCCTCTCTCTCTCTCTCTCTCTCTCTCCCTCTCTCTCTCTCTCTCTCTCTCTCTCTGTCTCTCTGTCTCTCTCTGTCTCTCTCATACTCCTACAAAATAGTAGGTATTTGATATTTCTTTCTAACTGCCTGGAATAGATGGGTTGAAAGAACACTCTTGTCCATGGATGGTTTTAGGGATGTGGACAAATCTTGATTATTAAACTTTGTCTTATTAAATTTTGCCCTTAATTCCAGTAATCATCATGATCATGACATCCAGTTATATTCATTGAAGGTTTCCGTTCTGTAGTCACAGTGATAAACCATAAGATACAAAGATAAGAAGACAGTTTTTGTCCACAAGGGGCTCACAGTTCTATGGGAGATGAAGGAAGGAATTCATATGTTAAAATAATAGATATAATTGTTATACTTGGTGTAATGTGAATCATTCTTTGTCATTATGGAGGGAAGAATGTGAAAATCACTCACATAATCAAATTGAACTTCCTCTTGAATAATTTTCTAAGAATACAGTTTAATAAGTATCTTTGTTCCAGCTCTAATTCTTTGATAGCTATTCTGTTTGGATAAGTTCATCTCTTATTGGTGAGAGTGAAAACCTGATAATATGGTCAAGTCACAGAGGTGCTTAAAGGAGTTCATATTGGAGAGATGGTCACATTAGCAGCCAATCTGCTGATATCACCTCAGAGGTCATCTTGCTGATCACCTACACCCATGGGAACCCTAAGTGGGGGAAACATCAGGGGAATATGAACAATTCCAGAATATGTGGTTGTCATTTTAGCAAAGTAGAAAATGAGCTTAAAAACCAGACAATAGCCTTAGATCCACATATAGTAGCTTAATTCCTTTTGTACATGTTTGACACCATGTTTACCAACCTCATCCCTCATATATTGATAATCCAATGTAGTAACAAAAACAAACTGCTCTAAGTATATCTTGCACATTTAGGTATCAAGTGCACATTTTACTGAAGCATTGAAGTACATTGTTTTGTGAAAATAAGTCATGTACTAGAGGGCAGATAAGAATTGTAAGATTATTTTTTCTTTCTTCCCCCACCCCCTCCATCTGCCACATACTTTGCTGGTAGTATAATGCTCTGGATAAAATATATTAAATTTGGAAAACTTAAGGGAAGTCAAGGTAAGAACCTTTTATTTTAATTTGTCCTATTTTTCAGCAGTATAGAACTATTATAACTTGTATTCTATTCTGTGCCTTTAAAAGCATAGAAATATTTAAAATTTAGTTGTGTAAACCTAAGTGCTTTCAATTTTTAGAGTCTGAAAGATCCAGTAGTTTGTCTGCTAGAAGGCATTTTGTTTGTCCTTAGTAAAGCAGAAGGAGGAATATAAATTGGGAAAACCACTTAACTTTGAACACAAAAAAAGTATGTTTATATTTTTTAATCTCTAAACTGAAGAATACTGTTTGTTTCACTAAGAAAAAAAATCTGATTTTTTTTCTAGTAAGAATTCCAGGAAAAGCAAAAACTCATTAAAACACTTAATCCTTCTCTTTTCTGTGACTCATGGTTTCCTTTTTGCTCCCCACAAACATAAGTATCTTTGTATCTGAGCATCATCTCTCTCACGGCTTCATCTCCTTCTGTCTCCCAATGATAGAGCCATGGGGACACTTTGAAGAGTCAGCTAAGGAGAATGCACACTTGAAATACACACCTGTTAATCCCCCATCTTTTCCAAAAGAGTTTCCTATTCAGTTTTTAGACTAAGGGCCTTTGTGAAGGATTCCAGCGAATTTTAACATTTCCTGCTTCATCTGCAGCTCAGAGCCAAAAGTATAGTCCCAGTTTCTTCCAAGATGTTTTATGAGCAAAGAATCATGTGCTCTGCAATTATTCTTGGTTAAAGATTCCTCAGATTTCACACTTTAGGGACAGAGAAGGAAAGTACATTTTCTTCTCTTTAGTTCGTGTGATATGTATTCTGGAAAGCTCACTTTTCTCTGCTGGATAGAGATTTCCTGAACATCAAGTTGGGAAGCAACGTTAAAACACCCAAGTCTTGATTTGGCAAATGAAGTTACTGCGAGCATATGTGTAAGATCAATAAGTTACAAGTAAAGTGATGTGGCCAGTTATGTGTACATTCGTGGCTTCTTGCCTCTATTCTCGTGCCATTTTCTGTCTTGATGCAGCTCTTCCAAGATGTCAGCCCTGTATTTGTGTTTTTCCTTCCTCTCAAAATGGGTTATGAAGAAAAATGTCCGTTGTCCACTCACACTCTAAAAATAGCTCAAAACTTCTCCTTCTCAAGTAAATTCACATTTAAATAAGGCCTTAAAAATAAATGGTCTGTGTTTTCCAGTAGACTGAGGAGGTAGAGGCCAGAATTTCCCACAGCAAGATGGTTGGTTGCTCTGATCCTAATTATACCTTTTATGGTCAAAGGTGGGCTGACTTCACATTAAACAAGTTTTGCTTTTTGGTTCCCATTCTTCTTTTAGGGCATGAAGTAGGAGGGGACACAAATAACTAAGGAAATTTTCTTGGTTATGACTCCAAAAATCATAATTAGTGGCTGAAATATTTACATACATATTATATAAAATAAATATGCAAAAATGAATAACAAATACTTAGAGTAAAAAGATGAACTGGAAAAGATTGTGGATACTAAGTACTAGTGAGTAGAACAGACAGCAAGAGCCAGATCAGGGTAAGGAAACGGTAAACAAGGGCAGTGGAATTTAGGGGATTTTTACTGGATTAGAGGTGGTAGAGGCCAGGTAATTGGCAATGATTTTTTAAAAACAGCTCTAGTGGTCCAAGAGTGAGAAAATGACACACATTTCAGAATTGACCACACTACAGTGTCTGTTTCCTCTCTCTGCTGTTTTTTTACCTACAGTTGAAAGTTGATGACCACTAAATCTTGTTTCTTCTAGTTGTATTGTGGACCATGCAATATAACGAAGAATGGGTAGTGACCCTTTTTCTTTCTTTCTTTTTTTTAATGTAGTACTGGGGATTGAACTCAGGGGCATTCTACCTCCGAGCTACACCCTCAGTCTTATTTTTTTATTTATTTTGAGACAGGGTCTCACTAAGTTGCAGAGTGCCTCACTAGGTAGCTGAGGCTGGCCGAGAACCCGGATCCTCCAGTCTTAGCCTCCCAAATGCTGGGATTACAAGTGTGCACCACCATGCCTAGCTGGTGGTGACCCTCTTTCAACAGATAATTATTGAACAGTGTTTGAAGCAGGTCACTCTCAGCTAAATCTAGGACAATACACCAATTGTGCCTCAGCCTCTGTGACTGATGTGGACACCATTATTGGTTGGTGCTTTGCTTTTATCTTGTGAATGTTTGAGTTTCCACTGTGAGCCGTGATGTGGGCCATATATTGTGAATAACTCACTCAGGTGAGAAGAGTGGTCACCAGATTATCTGCCAGGCTCACATTAACCCCTTCTGGATTCACCTACTTCTATTATTAGAATGGTTAGGAATAAGAAAATAAAATATTTTTAGGACACTTTGACATTGTACGGGAAGTATCTGATCACAAATATTTGAAACTATTGGATAATGGAATGATGAAAGTATTCTACCACCCAGAGAAATAGTTTGGGTTTATATCCTTCTAGCTTTCTTTTTTTTTTTTTTTTTTTTTTTTTTTTGCGGTACTGGGGATTGAACTCAGCGGTGTTCTACCTCTGAGCTATACCCTCAGCCTTATTTTTTATTCTTTATTTTGAAACAGGGTCTCACTAAGTTGCGGAGTGCCTCACTAAGTAGCTGAGGCTGGCCGTGAACCTGGATCCTCCTGTCTCAGCCTCCCAAATGCTGGGATTACAAGTGTGCACCACCACGCCTGGCTTCCTTCTAGCTTTCTAAATCTATACATATTTTATTATATTTGTGTCTGTATGGTGTATGACATTTTATAAAGTGCATTTTTTTCTCTTAGAATTTTAGAACTTCTCATGTAACCAGTTGTATGTGGGTTTCAGTAGCCAAATTATATTTGCTGATTAGATTGTATCTCAATTTATATAACCAACCTGTTTTTGTTATACTTTGTTGTTGCATGCTGTTGCAAATTTTTTTCACTTTTCATAAATGACTTTCAGATAATCTTTGAAGTTTGAATACTTACATTGATCTATTTTCCAATGTGATTTATTGAGTGAAAAGGAATGAATATTCCTAAGGCTCTGGCAGTTATCTCTTAGTATGGCTAAACTGGTTTCATTGTTTAGGTGAAACTCAGACACATAGGAAAAATCATATAATCAAAATGGTGAGATAGATGTTTTAATACACTCTGTTTACTCAAAATGTCCATGTTCTAGGGTTCCTCAGGTAGAATCAATGAGTAATGGGTTTGAAAAACGTGTCAACAAAACCTCCATGTTTATCTTTACCTCTATGTCTTTTTAACTCTTTTAACCTCTCTAGATTAAGAAATTTCTATTTAACACCTAAATTTTCTTATGATTTTTGAACTATCTCATCATAGTAATTTTGGAGAAACTTTACTTCTTTGGAGAAATTTCACAAAGACATTCCCATTCTAACCCTTCCATTGTTTAGTATGTTAGGTTACATGCAAAGGAGAACTAAAGTTGCAGATAGAAATATCTGCTAATCAACTACTATAAAATAGGCTACCTTTGATTGTCCAGGAGGGACCAATGTAATCATAAGGGTTCTTAAAAACAGAAGGGAGAGTAGAATAAAAGTCATAGAAAGAGATGTAACGATGAACATAATTTCAGAGAGATGCTATGTTACTGACTTTGAAGATGGAGGAAGGGAGCCAACCAAGGAATGCATGCTTTAGAAACTGATAAACTCAGAGAAACACATTCCCTCCTAGAACCTTCAGAAAAAAAGTCAGCTTTGCAGACACCTTGAGTCTGGTCTACTAAAACTTATTTTAGACATTTGAATTACAGAACTAGAAGATCCTAAATTTGTGTTGTACTAAGTCATTTAGTTTGAGGTAACTTTTATGGCATCCATAGAAAACTAATAAACTAAGTGTAAATTTCTAGTTAAACGGTGTTCCTTCACCACTGTATTTTCCATTTTATATCACTTTCATTTGTTGATTAATCAAACTGCCATTGTTCTATTTCACTAGAGGTCATTTTAATCCATTTTGTGCTGCTATAGCTAAATATCCAAGGCTAGGTAATGTCTAAAGACAAGACTTATTTGACTCACAATTCTAGTCACTGAAAAATTCAAACACCATAGTCTTTGAATGTTTGGCATCTGGCAAAGGTCTCTGGCTGTACCACAACATTGTGGATGGAATCACCTGGTTGGAGCAGGTTTAAGAGAGATCAGATGGCCAGTGAGGAAGCAAGAGTGTAGAGAGGAGCCAGGCATTTCATAAGTTGAAGGCCACCAATTTCCAGTTCAGCAGTGATAGCTGATGATACATTGAGTAAGGAGTTGCCACATCTCATCCATGGACTCTTCTATCAGACCCTCCCTGTTGCTTTCTACACATTTTGTGTTTTAAGCCTTGTTCCTGGAATTAATGTCAGATGTTTTGGGTGAATCATATAATTTCAAGGAAGACTATTCCCTTTCACTTTAGCATGGGAAAACGGGTAGAAAGTTTCTCTCAGCATATGCTTGGGGTAGTAATTGAGAAGAATTTTGTGGAGGATTTAATCCTTCTTCCATGAGGCTTGAGATCCTGTTTTGGTATGGATGGGAAGCCTGTGGACTCTGGAGAACTGATTTCACCATTTAGAGTGGGACCATGACAAGCTGATGAGCCTCTGCAGATTTCTATTGGTCTACAGGATGTCTTGAATTGGTGTTAACTCAGGATGCTCAGGGAGTTTCTTATTACCTTAAGTTCTTGTGGTTCTCAGAGTTGATGCTAGAGGAATAATAAATGGTTGAAAACAAGCTATCAAAGAATGGAAAGTTGGATGAATGGATATTAAAAGTGACGTGTGGGCTGGAAAGTAAGGTCCTCTACCAATTCTAATGTCATTTATGATAATTCCAAACCTGGATTCCACTCAAGTTCTTAGGATCATCCTGGTTTCTATTTCTTGAATACCATTCCATCTTATTCTTATTCTTCAGGAACTCATTTTTCTCTTCTCCCTTTTCCAATCTGTCTTGAACTTCTTCATGAACCCTAAGGTGTAATTGTTGTTCATATTCTAGCCTACAGTGTTACCCCTCTAAGGAATCTTTGTATTTTATCCATCATCTCCATCATCCAAAAGAATTCTCTAAACTATAACTTCAGATGTAAGATAGTGAATGAGGGAAGAAATTATGAAACCACCAAAGTTTGTGAAGTACACCACTAACTGTGTTTCTTGGGCAAATCTCTTAAATTGTCTGAATCATATCTTCTCCATCTGAAATCTTTCACATGGCTTTTAATGAGGATCATGTGGTGTGAAAATGTATGGTTTGGGAAACAATTAAAAAATTGAATACTACCATGGGAATGCTAGAGGAATAATAAATTATTTCAATTGTTCTAAGTGGGGTTTGGAGTGTTGAAAAGAAGACCAGCTAGCTCTTCAGGAAAAACAAAAACAAAAACAAAAAACTAGGAGAAAAGTTTTAGAAAACAAAAGAGAAAAGACAGATTTGAAAGTGGCTATGAGGGAATAGAATTTATACCTTCTTTTAAAAGTGGTATTAGAGTGATTTGCTATGTAATTAGTGCTCCCTCAGTCTGTCCCAGTGTAAAATTTTGAATAAAATCTATGTCATCAATGCTTTTGCACTCACAATTAAGTGCATTCAGATCTCAGCTGTTTAACATGTTTTGAACAAGTCCTCCAAAGTTCAAGTGCTGGAAACTTAATCCCCAAGGCAAAAGTGTTGGGAGGTGGGCCTAAAATGAGGTGATTAATGGATTAATATTGCTATCAGAGTGAGTTAATTATGGTGAGAGTGGATTGTTACATAAGTGAGCTCATCCCCCCTCTCTCTCCTTTACACATACTCTCTTGTCATAAGATACCTTCCATCATGACACAGGAAGAAGTCAGGTACAGGCCTTGTTGACCTTGGACATCCCAGTCCTTAGGCCTATAAGAAACAAAATTCTGTTCTTTATAAATTACCCAGTCTGTGGTATTCTGTTTTAGTAGCAGAAAATAGACATGGATAGATGGCAAACTTCACATTACAGATGTAAAATCTAGGTTTCAAGCTTCTTGTAGACCAATAGAGAGGATTCTTTATACTTTTTTAAAATAAGCACAAATTGCTAATTACTCCGAGCTACACCCCCAGCCCTATTTTTTTATTCTTTATTTTGAAACCGAGTCTCACTAAGTTGCGGAGTGCCTCACTAGGTAGCTGAGGCTGGCCGCGAACCCAGATCCTCCGGTCTCAGCCTCCTGAATGCTGGGATTACAAGCGTGCGCCACCACGCCCAACTTAAGAGGCAGTACTTTCCTGTGCTATAAAAACCACTGTGGAAGAGAGTTTCCTGCTCTGGCCAAATGCACCCTCATCAGAGCAGAATACTTATCCAATTGGATCCTAAGTCTAGTTCAGCAAAGTAATTATAGAAACAAGATTTGGGCAGAAAATACAGAATGCTGGGTTTCCCATTTCTAATATGAGTCATATTGAAATTATTTTTATTAGCATCCCCTAGAAAACCACAGCATACCTTTGTATATTATTAATTGCAAATATATAAGCCTTTAAAAAATGTCCTAACATAGTTCCTAACATACTAGAGTCTAAAAAATGTGATAGGTAAAGTAACTAAAAATGATTTACTTCCAAGATTTGAAAGATTTATATTTTAATGAAAGTCTCTTTTGGAGTAATGGAATTCATGTTGAACACTTAAAAAGCCAAACATGGAATAACTAAAAAATATGACACTTCTTTAGAGCTGGGTTCCATATGTCCTCTGGATTCATGAATTTTATCCTCTTTCTCAAAGAGAAAATGTATGACAAGAAAGTATACTACATGCTATTGTATAAAAATTCCATTAGTTTCTACTATTTTGTAGAAAATGAAAGTAGAGGACAGGTCATCAGATTCCCAATTTCACATATTTGACACATGCTTTTGACAGAACTTTTGTGCATAGAGTTTGTCTGTTTTACCTCACCTTGGTATAAAAACAAATTAAAGCAAATTACAAATCACATAAATTAAGACTCCAAGTAACATAAGCAAGAAATAAGGGTGGAGATGAAAAATGGAGCCAGGAATGATGTAAAAAAATGCACATCACAAAGAACCTATATACTTAGTATGGGTGGGGGACGCATTCACCTCTGGTTCTCTGGCAGTCTAAATAGAGAAGCTGTGTTACATCACAAAATAAATACATTTGCTCAGAGAAAAGAAATCACATTTTTGGGTACAAAGAATAGTCAGAGGTTTCCCACTGGATTTTAATAAAGAAAACACTATATGACTTAATAAAGAATGTTCAGCAGCACTCTTATAAGCCCAGTAGAGGGTTTCATGGTTGATTTTTATAGTGGACTTCAGTGTAGATATTATATCAAAAAGCACTACAGTAAAGCCAAGACTAATAAAATATTTTAAAGTGGACCAATGTTACTGTCAAGAACTGGAAAGGCTCTGAGATTTTAACCTATGTGCAGGCTAACCTTTGCAGTTCATAGATGCTGGCACAACACAAGACTCCTGAGTCAGAGGACAGTTTTTTTTTTTTTTTTGTACAGGGGATGGAACCCAGGGGCATCCTATCTCTGAGCAAATAAATGCCTTAATATTTGTGAATTGAGAGGCTCCATGACTGGTTTGGAGCCAGCCCTATTTTATTGTATTTTTGCAATAGGGTCTTTCTTGCTAAGTTGTGGAGGGTCTGGCTAAATTTCTGAGTCTGGCTTCAAACCTGTGATGCTCCTGTCTCAACTACTTGAGAGAAAACTTTGTATTAAAGGCATGCACCGCCAGACCTGGCTCTTCAGTTCTAAGAGACCTGATTCCTACAAGGCAACACAGAGAGGTACAGGTGATACCTACATATCCCATGGGTTGTTTTCCAGGATAAGAACACCAAGATCAGGGAATGTGAACATTTTATGATGAGAAGTGACCATGCATCCCTTTTGCTGAGAGAGAGAGACATTTATTTTATGACAGCAAACAAAGTTCTATCTTCCAAAGCTATTTGCTATACAACTGTTCTTGAAAAGAGGCTGACACACAGAAAATCAGGGCCTCTGTTCATCAGATGTGCAGATACACAAGGGACCTTTGGAGAATTGTCTATGACAACTCCATGTTAGATCATACTTGAGCATTTCCTGGGTCAATTCAGGACCAAATTCTAGATTCTTCGGAGGAATCAAGGTATTGTCTTTCCTTTGACACTTACTGCATTCTTATATGTAGGCAGTGAGGACTGCATTTAGCAAAAGAGGCATATTCCCTGCCTTCACAGAAAAATTACAGAAAAAGACAAATAGGTTTTATGTGCTTTTCAAGCAGTTGCTCCTAAATGTTCTTTAAATAAGATTTTTCACAAATGTTTGTGATAATTAATTTGGTAGTCTACAATCATGTAAGTATCTGTATTTTAACATTTTCACATTTCCCAATAATTAAGGCTCTCTGCCTGAAAAAGTATTTGAACTAGGGTTGGGGGTGACATTCTCTAGTGAAAACAGAGAAATCCAACAGGATGTACAAATTATACCACAGCCATCATCTCCAATTACCTGTGATTGGAGGTCAGTTCTTCCTTGAAAATAGCCTAGATTCTTCCAATGGTTACCCAAGTCCTGAAGTGTTTATTCCATGTAGAGAGGAACTTATAGTTCTTCTGGAGGGTTTGTATACCTCTCTCTGGGTTGGGACTCTGATGTGCCAGAAAACTTTTTGTTCATTTGAGAAGGTGAAAAGTCCTGTCTGAGATGGTCCCTTTTTAAAGCCATTTCTCTTTGTTTAGGCTCTAATATCGTCATTGTCTTCACTGACTGCTCATTTGTCCTTTTCGCTAAGGTAAATGCAACCATCTTCTCCTGACAAAATAAGCAGAGATTGGCCTTTAGTTAGCTTCCAGTCATTTCCAAACTGCAAATAATGACTGCTAATATGGATTAGACTCCGTCTGCTGGCCCTGCAGAGGCCAATTCCTGAATTCCATTACCTAACTCACACTGTTTTGAAGAACTAGCCTTCTTTTCAATGTTTCTGCTGGGTTTGTTCTCTTGGGAGACCTGCCTTTTCCTGCTAACACGGTGGCCTCACTGGCTTAACGTGATGGTGATGGCATAGAGAAGCAGAATCTGCATGGCTAGTTGGATGAACATCCAAACTCGAGTCTGAGGGAACTGCTCACTGAAGTAGAAAATCAGAGATGAAAAAGCATTCCTATGGTGAGAGCTTGGACCCAGCCAGCTCCAAATGACTTTAACAATGTGCCCCCTCACACTTTATTGGGAAGACAGGGCTGTCTCTTTAATTTTTTTTTAACAATTGGTTAGTTTTTAACCTAGATTTTCATTTGAGAAGTGTAATTCCACTGACCTCTTACTAGCTTTGGTTCAGTGATAGCAACCATGCAAGATAAGCTACTTTCAAAGAGTCAATATAAATACATAAATATATAAATATATAAAGTATTTTATTAACCCACCCATTCCAGCAATGTGCCTATATTTGGGGCAATGTGATGTAGGGGAAGAGGGCACACACTTGAACCTCAGAGGTAAATGCCCCCAGGTTAGAACCATATTCTGTTTAATTGAGGGCTCGCTTATTGTCATTTATTACTGTTTTTGGCAACTGACATTTAGTAAATGCTTTCTGTGTGCCAAGCGCTGTGGTAAAGTCTTTCTAAAATTCATGATAGCATATGTCTGAAATTGGTGCTGTCCTCTCTTTTAGAATTTAAAACTTAGTAATTAAAAGCAGAAGTGTCAGGGCTAAATGGCCTGCTTGGAATGCCAGATCTATGGTTACTGGTGCTGCACCCTTGGGCTTTCTACTTCACCTCTCTATGCTTAGTTTCTCTACCTGTAAGATGAGAGTGATGATATTTACTTTTTTTTTTGGTCCTTTTGAGGAATATCAAGGATTGAACCCAGACATGTTCTACCTCCAATCTATACCCCCAGCCCTTTAAAAAATTTTTTTTGTTGTTGTTTTGAAACAGGGTCTTGCTAGGTTGCTAAAGTCTCACTAAGTTGCTTAGGCTGGCCTCAAACCTGCGATCTTCCTTCTTAGCCTCCCAAGTACTGGGATTACTGGTGTGGGCCACAATACCCCACAAATAAATGTCTTGATATGTATAAATTGATTAGCTCCATGCCTGGCCCAGAGAAAGCACTAAGATGTAATCAGTATTGATAATATATATTGAAGAACTTTGTTCAAGGGCACTTTGCTAGTCAGTGGAATCCAAATCTAAAACCAGGTCAATTCTATTCCAAAGCCCGTCCAAATGATCAATCATTGGAATATACTGGTTTAGTCAGGGTACACCTCTCTGAGCCTCAGTTTTCCTCACTGGTAGAATAGGGGTAACACCACAGCACCTGCACACCACCACATCAAATGCTATTGCAGAGCTGTGATCAGCTAGGAACAGCTGATGTGCTGTCTCCACATCCATACCTCAGGACATATTCTTAAATGTTTCTAATAATAATGGAACTACAGAATAGCTCAAAGTATATTTTTATAAGTTTGCTCCCATTGAAAAGAAGAATTGGATTGACTTGCAAAATAAAAAGTTTCCTTCCTAATAAGTTTTCTTTTTATTTTCCATGTTCTGCTGATTTAAAGTATGTCTTTTCCAGATTCTTCAAAATAGTCCATCACATGTTTCAAAATTGCCTACATGCCTTTTCTTTCACAAATATGGATTGGCCATCATTTCAATATTTATGTCACAGAGGGAAGAGAAGAGATAGACAGTTACAAGTTTGAAAAGGGAGATGTTATGATATGTTTTTGCTGTTGCTGTTATGCCTTTTTTTTTTTTTTTTTTTTGGTGTGTGTGGGAAAGGGTGTGATGTCATCTTGTCTCCACCCCCTGTGAGTAAGCCCACAGCACAGCTAAGTGCAGCTGCCCGCCCGCCTCTGTCACTGGGAGAACCTTCACTTAAATGCAGCTCCAGGGTTGTGAGGCACCCACCAGCATCACTCCCCGGGCGAGGTGGCAAATACAGCATGCTCTCCAGCTTGGGGTGTCTCCTTTTCTGTGGAAGTATTGCACTTGCCCTGGGAAATGCACAGAAATTGCCAAAAGGCAAGTAGCTCTGCTGTTTTATGTTTTGAAAATAATTTTAAGAGATATTTGTTGTTAACTGTTGCTATTCAATATGATATGCTTTACCATATTGGGGGGTATAGAATTATTCTGCAGAAAGTCAAAGTTCAAATGTGTGAAGGGGTCACTTAAACTTTTTCTCCCCCCCTCCACTGCTATTTACTTCTCAATTGCAGTTCTTTATTGCAAAAGTGAAAAACAACTTGTTATTAAGTGGAGTGTGCTCACCAGAACTCGAATGGGATCATTTCAAACTACAGCATTTGTATATTGAATTATATTATGTAAATGGATGGTATAGTTTGTTAAAAGGGGTGATGTGGTGTTTTTATCCCCTTCCCCAGAAACTAAACAAGTCCTGACTTAAGGTTTAAAAGAAACTAATTATTGAAACTTGTGATCTTTGGCATAAACCTCACACATACCTGTTAACTAGGAGGCTGAGGGAGTCTAGGCAGGTCAGACCAAAGTACAGTCCTGAGCTAAGTAGTAGGCTTCTCTCCAGTGGAGTTAGGAAGACAGTTTGAGCTGCTGAACAGGACACTCCCCCTTCTCCTGGCTAAACTTCTCTTATTTTAGTGTTGGTATTTTGTTTACAAATGCCACTAGAAAAAAATTAAAATTTCTAAATTTAGACCCTAAAAACAAGTTTGCAAGTCCCATTAGCACAAAATAAGAGGCTCCTAATTCTCTCCTGTCTCTGAACATAAATGTTACACATACTTTTGTTCCTTCGCAGAGGTACTTTTTGAAGCCAGCTCTAGGTCTGTGAGAGCTTTTTTTTATGGCTGCAGACTGCTGTAGTCAGCAGGATTATGAAAAAGCAGGCTGGAATTTACCGTACAGTTATGATGGAGAATATTGGAGGCAATGCAGAGCCACAGGCTTGTCAAAATTGAGTGTGCACCATCAGGAAGAAAAGTTGTTAGTGTCAGAATATTCAAAAGCTCATGCCTGCGTCCTTGCTCTGAACAGTTTGCCTCAGGATCATCTTGTCTCAAGTGAAAACCTTTTCTCACTGGGTAAAGTGAAACTTGAATCCAGGAGGTGAAGGCTGAAGCATTTGGCTAGTTGGTATTTCACATGACAATGTGAAAAGCAATTAAAAAGACTAAGAAAACTTTTGCAACTCTGATCAAATAATCATACACAGGAAAAAATAGCAAACACTATTAGTCTTTTTCTTCTGCCAAGAATTTTGTTCCTTGATCAGAGTAAACTGTGATTTAAATAAATCTTGAACCTCAAACATTTGGAATTAACTGCTCATACTGATGAAGTTTTTAACAATGATACACCATTTGAGAGGAATCTGGAGGTTTTCTCAGTCTCAATACTGATAGACCGTTTTATTTTACTTTGTATTCACTGTGGAGGGATGATAGCCAAAATTTGGTTACTGCAAACTTCTGCAAATTCCAAATGCTTTAATTATCATGTTGCAATCACTGAATTCAGATTTCTTGATACAATTTGCTGTTGTCAGAAATGGCCACAATATTTTGTCTATTTGACAAGCATTTTCATCTAGGTTTCTTTTGTAAATTAAAAAAAAATCCATAGTTCTAGAAATAATCTGCCAAATAATAATAATTAAAAAAAATAAGTGGTAAGTCCCTTTATTTTTCATGCTATGATTTTCCCCCCCTTTATTGTGGAAGCTATTGAGGAATTTTGTTTTAGCTGAAGTCACCTTTCTCAAACTGTGTTCCAGGAATAGGTGTCCTGTCCTGTGGTGGGGAGGGGTGGGGAGGAAGGCAGCTGCTTTTTGTCAGTAACTTTTGGGGAGCCTTTGGTGCTTTGGTGTTTTTTGGAGGGAGTCACAATAGATGTTAGCGTTTTACAAGTTCTGAACATTTCTCAGTAAAGAAACATGTCTGAGTTTTTTTAACCCATTGTTTCTCAAATTGATTTGACTGAAAATGACTTTTTTTTTCCCTCAGTACTGGGGAACTCAGGGGCATTCTACCTCCAAGCTATACCAGCCCTATTTTTTATTCTTTATTTTGAAACAGCGTCTACCTAAGTTTCGGAGGGCCTCACTAGGTAGCTGAGTCTGGCTGTGATCCAGGATCCTCCGGTCTCAGCCTCCCAAATGCCGGGATTACAAGCGTGTGCCACCACACCTGGCTTTGAAAATGACCTTTCTAAGTGCAACATTTATAATATTTTGCCAAGAGACTGTCACAGAACACATTTGTGAAAATGCTAGGCTAAAAAAAAGTAATTTTTTTTTCTTTTTCTACCTTTTAAATTAAAAGTTAGCTAAATCCTATTTGTGATTCACCATCGATGATAAAAATAAACCATTTAAACAGACTTATAAAATAAATGAATTTAACTACACAAATAAGTCCATTGTCCTTATTTTACTCATTTTCCACAGACTGATAAAAACTTCATCACAGGTCAAAATTTGGAAAGCATCAGCCTAGCTTAAGCTAAAATTGTTTTCCACACAATGCTTAAAGATCATCTGAATTTTTACATTTTCCCAAGAATATATCTGCATTTTGTTAATAATCATTATAAATGTTATTTGTAAGAAATCCCTTGTTATATGCCATATAACTATTTACATGCCTATCTATATACTGTGTTATAAAAATAAGTTATTAGATTCTCATTTGTTTTTTAAAAGCTTAAAGGAAACTATTATTAATATATCTTTTCTTCACCACTTAATTCTTTGGCAAATTTATCTTTGCTAGCCTCAGTTTTCTCGCTTCTAAAATGAGCAAAATGACACCTATCTCATAGTATAATTGGGTTAAATGTGATAAGAGATGCAAATTTTTTAGTAAAGGGTGTGCATACAACAGGCATTCAATAAATACTTATTGGTCGTAAAAAAGTGCCTCAATATTGAAGGCACACCAAATAATATATGATCTTGTGTCTGAACCATAAGATGAATCCTTTGTAAGATGGCAGATGAGGTGGTGTGTTCTTGGTAGGCAGGTGGGACAAGGCTGTTGAATGTCGTTTCCTGTGATAGGGAGGGAAGGTGGCAAAATTCAAGTATGATCCCTAAAATAGAACCTTGATATTAAACTATATATTATTTTTACTGGTTCAAAAATGGAAAGGTGTGGGAATCACTAGTGCCAAGATATTACTAGCACCAAAATTTTCTAGCTCCAAGATCCTATCTTCTTTTTAAATCTCCTTGCGTCCAGCCTGACCATCATCTTCCTGCACGGGCAAACATCATTCTCTGTGGAGATCTGCACCTTTGCTTTAGGTTTAGTGTTTCTATGGGGATTGGTAAGGTCTCATAACTCTTCCAGGTGAGACCCACTTAAACTTGTTTTTCAGGAGAATTAGAATATAACACACAGGCCCCAGAGAAGTGCTCCCTTATACCTTGGGAAGCCCCTGTGCTCCAATCAATTCTCAGAATCGTTGTTCTTATCACCCATAGAACTTTCTTCTCCCCAGCATGCATACTAAAATCAAAGCCACACAGACAATACGAGTGAAGGGAGCCAACAAAGTCTTATAATTGGACAGCAGGGGCTTGACACACTCGTGTTGGAAGTCCTGTCTATGGAAGATGGTAATTAGCTTGAAGGCAAAGGATAGAATTACTACCCATGTGTATCACACCTCCCACTAAGGCATGTGTGAGGAAAACCGAAGATGTCCAAGATGCAAGTATAATCACATGGCCAGAGGGCACAGGGATGCGGGGTGTAACTCTTGGCATGTGGCAGAAGGAATGTGCACCTGTCTCTGCCTCAGGTTCTTACCTGACAAGTAGAAATCTCTGACTCCAGAGGCAAAAGCACAAGGATGGACGATACAACAGTAGCCATCATAAATGTTTACTAGTTCTATTTTTCTCATAGATTAATTCTTTGCATATTGCGTGTGACAATTTAGTGCTACTTACTTTAATGTGGAAAATCAAATTAAGTTCTCAGAGCCCCTTTTAAGTAGGTATTTTGTTTCATTTTATGTAGCAGCAAGTTGGTTTTTAAATAATTTGCCCCAAGTCACACAGCCAGGGTGGCAAAATACCCTACCCTTAATGTTGATGTAATATCAGTTTTGTGCTCTGTGTAAAGATATATCAATTTATTACAACCGGTATATTTTATCCCCATGCGCATACAGAGCACTGAGGCTGGGAAGACCAGCATGCCCTTTATCTTCATGGAGGAGACAGGGGTGGAAAGGGATAATTCCAGTAGAGTGGGATCCTCCTCCAATTTGGGTGCAGCACAAAGAGCCTAGAGAACAGCCAAGGCCCAATCCAGATTGCAGGTGTCAACCATCGTGAGCAGCGCTCAAGTCATAGGAAAGGTTATAGGACACACACAATTTGGGACCAGGAAGAAACTGAGGTGAGGGGCCTTCCAACAGAGGCAGCGGCTGGGCTGGAGCCCAGGCTCTATTATAGTATTGAGAAAGGAAGCCAAGACTGAGGTCCACATGGGACGTGACTATGCCTTTCTAGTCTCTGCCATGACTCCTTAAGATTTATTATGAGGAGGAAATAGAATGTTGTCCTTGGAGGAGCAGACTCACAGCTGGTTCTGAAAGCCTTCCAGCCACTCACCTGGGGGCTGGCTGTCACTCTCCAGAAGCCCTTCCAGGAGTCTCACTTGACAAAACAGGAATGTGTCACTCCAGCAGCCCAGTCCATGTTTCCAAAGGGAGGCTGACACTTGGAGGGGCTGGGGATGATCTCTTCCATCTTAGGACAGGCAAGTTGGGGTGGGTGATAATAGTGAGGAGTATAAAGCCTAGTAGGTGGAGTTCTAATGCTGTTTGAATAATACATGTTTATTCATGGCTGGGGCTGTATTGAAGAGTACATTGGAAGAAATTGTCCTGCTAAGAGAAAAAAAAATAAAACTGGAAAACTACAAGAGAATTATTTTAAGTATCTTGTACAGTTCTAAACTTGCTTGGTAGGTTTACTTATATGTTTGTTCAAGCACTGATAACTGAACATCTACTGGGTAAAAGTGAATCCAGCTGTGCTATAAAAGGACTTTATATTAGAAATGTAAAAATGATTACGTGTAACGTGCTTTGATGCCAAGTTGAGAACCCAAGGTTTAAAAAATAAATTTACAGCCAGGCGTGGTGGCGCACGCTTGTAATCCCAGCATTTGGGAGGCTGAGACTGGAGGATCTGGGTTCGCGGCCAGCCTCAGCTACCTAGTAAGGCACTCCACAACTTAGTGAGACTCGGTTTCAAAATAAAGAATAAAAAAATAGGGCTGGGGGTGTAGCTCGGAGGTAGAATGCCCCTGAGTTCAATCCCCAGCACCACAAATAAAAAATAAAAATAAAAAAAAATAAATTTACTTACTTGTATTAATTATACATTGCTAGTTTTTTTTTTTTTCTTTTTTTTTTTTATGGTACTGGGGATTGAACTCAGGGGCATTCTACCTCCGAGCTACACCCCCAGCCCTATTTTTTATTCTTTATTTTGAAACCGAGTCTCACTAAGTTGCAGAGTGCCTCACGAGGTAGCTGAGGCTGGCCGCGAACCCGGATCCTCTGATCTCAGCCTCCCGAATGCTGGGATTACAAGCGTGCGCCACCACGCC
>PVLC010005619.1:0-28820 GCA_004027655.1 Graphiurus murinus
CAAAGCAGCAAAAAAAAAAAAAAAAAAAAAAAAAAAAGGGAAAAAAGCAAAAAAAAAGCAGCTGAACAGAACCCAAGAAGAACAAAGGAGCCAGCCCCAGCCCGTGGGGGAAGGGCTTGCGTTGTGAACCGGCAGCTGCCATCTTGCCAACCGCCATCTTGCCAACAACCATCTTGACAGCTGCCATCTTACCAGTCGCCAAGAGCAGCATCTATTAGCACCAAGACCTCCAAAGACCTCCTGCATACCCAACGACCAGAAGTGGAGTAAGTGACTACGGAATTCCCCACCTTAATCAGACGGCATATCCCTGCGGGATCAACAGTGATCAAGAACACCTGGGACACCCCAGATCACCCCTCCCACTGGAACCAGAGCAGCAGAGATCTGTAAGTTAAATTGCACCCTCGGGGTGCAGGGGCCCCTATACAAAATGCAGACTCAGTCACCTGCCCTTCAAGCGACTGGATAGAACAGAAGTGCAGGAATGACCGAGTGCACACAGGGCATAGAGAACTTCCAGGCACTCTGGAAAATGCCCAGCATATAGATTGCACTCCCACCACCATCAAAGGCAGAGAGAGAGAGATGTAGACTGGCCCTGTGGAGAGCTCAGAGACTCAAACTTGCAGTGGGAGAGGCATCAGCAGAACCCCCTGCCTTCACTGACAGAACAAATAAAATTGCCAGAGACACACTCAAAAATTTAAGCTCTGTACTTACAAACTAGCAGGATTTTTGTTTTTGTTTCTTGTTGCTTTTTTTTTGTTGTTTGTTTTTTTGGTTTTTTGATGTTATGTTTTATTTGTTTTTACTCTGTTTTCATTTTGTATTGCCTTGATTTATTTATGTTTATTTGGATGATTGGTTGCTTTGTTATTTCTTGCTTAGTTTGCTGAATCTCCTCCTTATTCCTTTTATAAGCTTCCCTCCCTCTCTCCCATCTATATTCTTCTCCTCAACACCTTTCCTCTTCTCTTTTCTTTTTCCTTTTTTCCCTGTCTCATATCAAGACCATCTCATACTACCACACTTAAACTCTACATTGACTATCAGAATACCCGGATGTATCTACCATCTCTAATCTTTACAATATATCACCTCAACACACTCAACTTCTTATTCCGCTGGACCATACTCTCTACTTTACTCTATACTTGCATTCATCACTGTGACTTCTCATCCAACCTTTACCACTGAACGCAACCTGTCCTGTATATACCAGCAGACACTTCTAAACCCCCACTGCAGAGATTGGATGAGAAAACTTGCAAGAGCAGCAAAGATATAAATTTAAGAACAGGGGAACCATGGGAAGGAAAAATAGTAAAGAAACAATGAGCCACCACAACTCCTCAATAACAGATCTCACCAACTCAGAATGGCAGAGATTACCAGAAGAACAATTCAGATCTTTAATACTAGAAACAATACAGGATTTTCGGAAAGAATGTAGGGAGAGTTGGAAAGAAGTAAAGGAACAAATAAACAAAGAATCTGACACCCTGAACAGCAACCAAAGAGAAGCATTGAAGGAAGTGAAAGATGAAATACGTGAAGTGAAGGCACCAACACAGACTATAAACAGTAGATTAGACCACATGGAAAATAGAATATCACTCTTAGAAGGAAAATAGAATATCACTCTTAGAAGAGGACCATTCCAAAGATGAATGCATAGTACATAATTTAGAAAAAAAAATTCAATAGTATGAATTGGACATCGATGAGATCTGGGCCAATTTTAAAAGAGCTAACCTAAGAATAATAGGCATAGAAGAGGGATTAGAAGTTGAAACTTATGGAATAAACAATCTTTTCAAAAGGTAATATCAGAGAATTTTCCAAACATAGAAAGAGAAGTTGACATACAGGTACAGGAAACATACAGAACTCCCTCAAGACAAGGCCAAAGAAGGGGTTCACCACGCCACATAATAATCAAGTTGAACAATGTAGAGGCCAAGCAGAGAATTTTAAAGGCAGCAAAAGTAAAAGGCCAAGTGACATTTAGAGGCAAACCAATTAGAGTCACTCCAGACCTCCCAAATCAAGTCATGAAAGCCAGGAGGGGGTAGAGTAACATATTCCATACTCTGAAAGAAAATAACTTGCAGCCAAGATTTTCATACCCAGCAAAACTCTCTCTCTCAAAATTTACGGCGATATAAAATCTTCTATGACAAACAGAAACTGAAAGAATTTTTGTCTTCCAAACCAGCATTAGAGAAAATACTCAAAGAGATTAACTACAAAGAAGAACTAAAAAGGAAACCAGAGAAACAATAATTTCCAGGAAGCAAACAACTAAGCAAAGAAGAATAAAAACCACCAAATACAGAAGTCAAAACTCAAAATGTTAGGAATTAAAAATCATCTCTCAATAATCACACTGAATATAAATGATCTCAACTCCCCAGTAAAGAGGCATAAGGTGGCAAAATGGATTAAAACCCAGAATCCATCTATATGCTGCCTGCAAGAAACACACCTTACAATCAAATATTCCCACAAACTAAAGGTAAAGGGCTGGAGTAAGGTAATTCATGCCAATGGAACTCAAAGACAAGCAGGAGTAGAAACCATGATATCTGATAAATTAGACTTCAAGCCTAAGCTTATCAGAAGAGACAAAACAGGTCATTTTTTACTAGTAAAAGGAACAATCCAGCAAGAGGAAATAACAATTATCAACATCTATGCCCCAAACATAGGTACAGCCACTTTCATAAAACAAACTCTGTATGATATAAAGACACACATAGATCCCAATACACTAATACTGGGAAACTTCAATACTCCTCTCACATCACTAGACCGATCTTCTAAAAAAAAGGTCAGTAGAGACATCTCAGACTTAAAGAATACCACAAACCACATGGACCTATTAGACACATATAGACTCTTTCACCCAACTACAGCTGAATTCACATTTTTCTCAGCTGCACATGGAACCATCTCCAAAATAGACCACATTCTGGGCCACAAAGAGAGCACTGGCAAATTCAAAAAATGTAGCATAATTCCTTGCATCTTTTTTAGACCACAATGGAGTGAAACTAGAAATCAACTCTAAGAAGACCCAGAGTACCCATGTAAACACATGAGGACTAAACACCACACTGCTGAATGAGGAATGGGTGATAGAAGAAGTAAGGGGAGAAATTTAAAAAGTCCTAGAAACCAATGAAAACAGAGACACAACATATCAACCCAAATTACCAAAATAAGAGATGAAAAAGGGGATATTACCACCGACAGTGTGGAAATACAGAGGATCATCAGAAACTATTTTGAAAAACTATACTCCAATAAAATGGAAAATCTAAAAGAAATTGAGAGATTTCTAGACACATATAACCTTCCTAAATTGAGTCAAGAAGATATAGAAAACTTAAATTGACCAATAACAATCAAAGTGATAGAAAGAGCAATAAAGAGTTTACCATCAAACAAAAGCCCAGGGCCAGATGGTTTTCCAAGTGAATTTTATAAAACACTTTATAGAAAAGCTAATCCCAATACTCCTCAAACTATTCCATGAAATAGAAAGAAATGGGACTCTCCCAAACACATTCTATGAAACCAACATCACATTAATACCAACACACAGGCACAGGTAAAACCTTTCTCAACAAGACCCCCAAAGCACAAGCAACTCAAAGGAAGATAAATACCTGGGATTGCATTAAACTGAAGAGCTTCTGTACAGCAAAGGAAACTATCAAGAACCTCAACAGATCCCACAGAGTGGGAGGAAATTTTTGCTAGCTACTCTTCTGTTAGAGGTCTAATATCTAGGATATACAGCGAACTCAAGAAACTCACAGCTAAGAAAACAAATAACCCAATCAAAAATGGGCAAAGGATCTAAATAGATACTTCACAAAAAAAGAAATACAAATGGCCAATAAATGTAATCGGAGAGATGCAAATCAAAACTACCTTGAGATTTCACCTAACTCCAATCAGAATGGCAATCATAAAAAACATGAACAACAACACCTGCTGGCAAGGTTGTGGAGAAGTGGGAACCCTAATACATTGTTGGTGGGATTGCAAATTAATACAACCACTTTGGAAACCAGTATGGAGGATCCTCAGACGAATGGGAATGAACCTACCATATGATACAGCGATATCACTTCTGGGTATCTACCCAAAAGAATGGAAACCAAACTATCAGACTGACGCATGTGTATCTATGTTTATAGCTGCACAATTCACAATTGCCAAACTATGGAAACAGTCAAGATGTCCATTGACAGATGAATGGATTACAATACTATGGGATATGTACACAATGGAATTTTACTCAGCCATAAAGAAGAACAAAATCATGTTATTTGCAGGAAAATGAATGCAACTGGAAAACATTATGTTAAGTGAGATTAGTCAGTCACAAAGAGTAAAAAAGCATATGTTCTCCCTAATATGCGGATGCTAGGGAGACGATGGGGCACAAGAGGATCTCCAGATGAAAAAGGAGAAATCCTAGATAAGCAAAGAAGTTGACTTAACTGAAGGGGATAGACAGGGCAGGGGGGACACCTTAATGCACATGATGTACTTTCACAAATATATAAAGGTCAATCACTAAACTGAACTTGAGAAGGAGGGAGGGGAGGGAGGGAGTGGGAATTGGGGAAGGGGTTAAATGAGAAATGTGTGCTTATTTGCAGGGAAATGGATGAAACTGGAAAACATTATGCTAAGTGAGATCAGTCAGTCACAAAGAGTAAAAAAGCATATGTTCTCCCCAACATTCAGATGCTAGGGAGAAGATGGGGCATAAGAGGGACTCCAGATGAAAAAGGAGAAGCCCTAGATAAGCAAAGAAATTGACTTAACTGAAGGTGATGAAAGGGGTAATGCACATGATGTACTTTCACAAATATATCAAAGTCAATCACTAAACTGAACTTGAGAAGGAGGAAGGGTGAGGGAGGGGGGTGAGAATTGGGGAAGGGGTTAAATGAGAAATGCATGCATCATATATGCCTTTATCAGCTTGTACCTAACAAAGATGTATGATTACAATGCACCAATTTTTATAAAAAAATAAAAAAAGAAAAAAAAAGAATGGATTTATCTACTGGTGAGATTACAGCCCTCATGACTTAACTACATCAACCCTGGGCTCCTCAGGGGACATTCTATATCTGACCGTCATTCTACTACATGCCTGGCCCAAGACCCTATGAATATAGGAGTGAACAAAACCAATAAAGTTCCTGCTCCTACAGAAATAACACTTTTTGTGGCAAAAGAGAGTAGAAAAATAAGTGTATTAATGTCATTGGCATCAATGAGTGCTATGAAAATAAAATTAAAGCCGGGGAAAGAGTATAGAGAGTGATGGAGCTAGATTAAGAGTTAGAATGCCTAGGGAAAATAGCTCTGAGAAGGTGATATTTGAGTTGAGACCAGGATAAAGAGAAAGTAAAGGGGGGAACCTTGTGAGAGACGAGGGAACATCAATGGGAGGAACACTGAGTGGGGGAAACCCTTGGCAGGTCCAAAAAAGAAAAAAAAAGAAAAATATCCTTGGGGTTGAAATGCAGAATATTGTGTAGAGTCTCAGAGGTCAGGGATGGAGTCTAGAATTTATCTCAAGTGTGTTGTAAAGTCTTTTGAGAATTAGGAATAGGAGATGAAATTGATCTAATTTTATTTTAAAAAGATCACTCTGATGTCTGTGAGGAAAATGAGTTCTATGGACTAAGATTAAAAGAAGGGTCACCATTTTGGAGGCAACTGAAGTGTTCCAAGAAGATGAAAGAAACAGATTAGGAGTGTAGCAGTGGAGGAGGGAGAGACAACAGGGTGCTGGATGTAGTTAAAGGTAGGAGTGGGAGTGGAGAAGAGTTGCTAGTGCATTTAATGCTAGTATAAGAGAAAGAGAAGATTCAACTGGGCCACTGGTAATCATGATTGTTAATTATTGTAAAATTGAATATGAATGCTTAAGAACATTACCAGATATGTGCTAAGCCCTTAACAAATCTTGCTTATTATCAAACATCCAAGTGGGCATGTTGAGTAAAAGTTTGCAGGTCAAGGGAGTGGTTGAAACTGGTGATACACATTTGGGAATCACCAAAGTATGAGCGATATTTAAACTCTGCCTGCCATTAAACCTGAATAGATTTTATTTTCAAGAATAACCCTAGCCGGGCGTGGTGGCGCACACTTGTAATCCCAGCATTCGGGAGGCTGAGACCGGAGGATCCGGGTTCGCGGCCAGCCTCAGCTACCTAGTGAGGCACTCCGTAACTTAGTGAGACTCGGTTTCAAAATAAAGAATGAAAAATAGGGCTTGGGGGTATAGCTCAGAGGTAGAACGCCCCTGAGTTCAACCCCCAGTACCGCAAAAAAAAAAAAAAAAAAAAAAAAAAATAACCCTACCCCAAAAGCATGAGTTTTGCTTTCCATAACAATAATGCTGAGCTATGCATCACTTGGGCCATTCTATGAATACTTCTTACATAATGCACTAGAAGGTAGGCATGAAAGTAGCCACTGTTTACACAAATATTTTTAAAAAAGCACACATGAAATTAAAAAAAGATAAATTAGAGTTGAACATGCCATTTGTTCTTGTCCTGCTATTTTAGGCGAGAGAATGCTGCTGTTTGGAAAGTGGTGCTAGGCATCAACAACCTGGACCACCCTTCCTCGTTCATGCAGACGCGCTTCGTGAAGACCATCATCCTGCACCCCCGCTATAGCCGGGCCGTGGTGGACTATGACATCAGCATCGTGGAGCTGAGTGAAGACATCAACGAGACAAGCTACGTCCGGCCTGTATGCTTACCCAGCCGGGAGCAGTCTCTAGAACCAGATACATACTGCTATATCACAGGCTGGGGCCACATGGGCAACAAAAGTAAGCCAGAATCATCAGTAGCATTTGCCTTTCAACTTGGAACTAAAATATGCTGTTAGCCTTTGCCCAGGAATACCTGTTTTCACTTAGGAAAATATAGCTACAACTGATGAGTACTTGGTGTAAGTGTCATTGTTTCAGTCAAGATTCTCACCCCTATGAACCAAAATACCTGATAACCACAGCATAGAGGAAGGAAGATTTATATGTTTATGGTTCTGGAGATTTCAGTGTGTGTGTGTGTGTGTGTGTGTGTGTGTGTGTGTGTGTGTGTTACATTGGCTGCCAACACAGGAGCCAAGGCTGCAGGTTCTTAGGGCATGATGGTGGGGAGTAGAGAGAGGATGGGTTAGAGCAAGATGCTGCAGCTAGGCCAACCTAGGACACACACACACACACACACACACACACACACACACACACACACACACAGAGGCAGGAGCCCCACACTTTACCCAGGCACATCCCCAGGAACCCTCTGAGCATAGCTGCTTTCAAAGCATCAGGTCCAGGGAACATTTTACATTCAAACTGTCATAGTCACACTCTCCCCTCCACGCCCATAAATGATGCATCATGAAACTTGAACCCTGTCAGTTCAGATATAATCTCAAAAATCCCTCTCCAGACCTCAGACTCCTCCTGGAGGAAGCTACTATCAATGTTTCAGGAGCTGCCATGTAAGATGAGATCTATCGCTGATCCTTGTTTTTGGACTGACCCTCCCAATGCTATGGTATCTCTGGGTAGAGTCACTCAGAGGCTCTATGGAGCATCTAGGAAATTCCACTTTTTTTTTTTAAGTGGTACTGGGTTTCACTAACTTGCTGAGAGTCCACGAAGTTGCTGAGGCTGGCTGTGATTCTCCTGTCTCAATCTCCCAAGCACTGGGATTACAGGCATGTACCACCACTACACCCCCAACCCCATTTTATTCTTTTATTTTGAAACAGGGTCTCACTAAGTTGCAGAGGACCTCACTAAGTTGCTGAGGCTGGCTGCAAACCTGTGATCCTCCTGTCTAAGCCTACCAAGTACTGGGATTTACAAGCATGTGTCACCACACCCAGTTAGGAAATTCCACTTCTGCAGTCAAGCTGTACAGTCACATTTTAAATTCTGTGTTATAATTTGGTCTTATCTATATCTGTAACTCAAACTGTAGGTCCTTCCAGAAAGAAAAAAATTGATTTGCTGTTTTCTTACTTGATTGATTGAAATGGTTTGGCTCTGTAGATTATTTAAACATATAAAACAGAAATAAAAATACTTACTCTCAGCTCCCCAAATGACTCTCACATTGTGTTTGAGCTATTTGAGGTTTAGAATAAGAATTGGGTCTATATATATTTCCTTTAACTATAAACACTGGCCATTCTGACATCAAGGACACTGCCATAAATCTCAGGAAACATTTTTTTTTTTTTATCCTGGCATACTGTTATTGACCTTAGAAACTGCCAATGTGAAGTAACATTTTTTCTTAACGTTTATTTCTATAGGAAATGATGGAAATCTATGTTAAACAATGGAAAGGAAAAGTCATTAGATAAAAATATATCTAATGTAAGAATTACATGTAAGAATTTTGAAGGCAATGCTAGACATTGTTTTCACCATCTTGCACATCTTGGTTTATAAAATCTATGATTAACTCTGTAATATAAGGGAAGAATATACTATACATTGCCTCTGGTTTTTCTCTTTCCATAATATCCATATCAAACTTGGATCAATAGTGTAATGTTACCCCTTCACACAAGAGAAATAATAAAGTATAAAGAGTAAGAATCTGAACTCATTCAGATACATCTGGTTGACTGACTTTCTAGTTTATTACAAAATGAGAAAAATAATAGCAATAAACTCAGAAGATACTTGTAAGGATTGAAGGTAATAAGGCCCAGCTAATGCTGAGTGTATGTGCCTGCCTGAGTACTACCCACTCAGTGTTATCTACTGCTCTTATTGTTGCTCTTTTGACAACTTGTGACACAGTCTCTATCTGCATCACATCGATTTTTCCAAAAATGATTATTTCTTCCAATAAAGCACTTTTTACATATATGCTGCTTCTCCATCACTTTTTAAAGGAATAATGTGTCTAATTTTGTAGAATGGCCAAGCTGCAAAATATTCATGTTGTTTTGCTTCAAGAAATCCACTATTATTCTGCAAGAACTTTGAAGCAAGACGAAATTCGTATCGTCTGTCAACACCATGAGATGGTTTTGTCCTTTCAACATCTCTGTGTCATATCCTCTAAGATTAAAGGTTCTTACATCAAAATAATGGGCCCTGGAGCACATAGTGCTCTGTGTTCTTTTTACTAAAGCTAGGGCAAACCTTCCCTGTTAGACTTCACAGGCTTTCTCCACAGGCATTCTCCACTTTCTTCAGAGCAGGACAAAGGCACTGAGCTGATACTCAGCTGGCAGCCTCTTGTATGGAGCAGGGGTCTGGCTCCTGTTTGTTCCCTTTCCATTATAATAGCTGTTGTTTTTGCTGTAGTGTTTGGTAGAGGGGAAAGGCACAAGTTATTTAACCAGTGTGTGCTTCAATTTTCTCATCAACAAAATAAAGGGATTTCATCAGGGGATTGCTATGAATATTTCAAATTAGAAAATTCTGATCCCAAACAAGCCTTGTCTTTGAAATGACATTTCAAGTAAAGAGCATGGCTCTCTTCCTATGAGAATGCTCATATAATATTTTCCCTTTCATAAATTTAGCTAGCTTCACGTTTGAGTCATTTTACCATCTAATCTATTTTTTATTTCTTCTTCCTTTACCCCAGTGCCTTTTAAGCTGCAAGAGGGAGAGGTCCGAATTATTTCTCTGGAGCAGTGCCAGTCCTACTTCGACATGAAGACCATCACCACCCGGATGATATGTGCTGGCTACGAGTCTGGCACAGTGGACTCCTGCATGGTAAATTGCTCTCTGGTTACCCAGGAGATTCAGTTCAGTAGTCACTATAGTGAGCCTGTGTAAACTCATTATTATTCACACATGGTCCTTTGATAACATTTTTGGAAATCACTTGTTTGCCAGGTGTTTAATAGCTCACAGTGTGTTCTCCATCCAGCACCCAGGCAATCCCCACAACGACCTCCTTCCCCTATGCTCAGCTTGCCTTGAGCTGTCTACTGAGTGGGGAATAACACCCCATTCAGCAACTGAGGGAAAAACAATGGTTTCAGTCCAGCTCGTAGAACCATTTCAGTGGTTAGGACAAATGAGATTGTTAAGAGGAGCAAGTGGTAATCATAGCACCAATTTGACTGCCTTAGGGATCAGGGAGCACAGGGCACCGCCAGTCATAAGGGTGATGGCATCGGGGCATACGCCAAGACCTCAACTTCCAGGGCTGTTACAGAAATGTCTTAGGAGTGATCATACTGGCATTGTCTGGACCCTCACCACCCTCATTTGATTGCCAGCAAATCTTCCAATGTCACTGACCCTAACCTTTAGACACTCGGATTCCTGGCCACAACAGTTTGCAAAGCATGTTCCCCTAGTGGTGCAGGGAAGTACTTTTATTTTTACTTAAACAGTCATGACTGTAATACTGACAGAATAGAGAAGACATTTGGTCCTCGACATTGCTGTGAAGCACCTTTGTTATTTCTCTGCTTTGGAGTAGATCAGATTTCCCCTCACATTTCAGTACTGAAGAGATACAACAATTCTATTATCACTAATCCAATACAATTAAGTGACAATTTTGATGCTCCTTTCAGAATGGAAAACCAGAGGAATGGAAATATTGCAGTGGTGATTCTTTAGATAACTGTCATGGGATATGGGAAGGCAGTTGGCTCCCTTGGAGTTTGACTGAGGTCATCTGCCTTTCTGCTACATTGCCACAAATCATCCAGCTGAGATGGACAGTGGTAGAGAAGTTCCCTCATTTGGTACAGAGGCTTAGGTTTGATTTTACAAGCATACATTTGTGTGTGTGTGTGTGGTGCTAGGGATTGAATCCAGTGCCTCACGTATACTAGGCAAGCACTCTACCACTTTGCTACTTTTTTTTTTTTAATTGGTGCATTGTAATCATAAATCTTGATGAAGTTCAGGGTGATAGAGGCATATTTGCACACAGCATTTACTGAGCCACTAAGCTACTTCTCTAGTCCCCAAAATAAGTTATTTTAAGAGGTATCATGAAGTAGGACTTGAGATGCAGAATTTGCAGCGTGGAAGGTATGGGTTGGATCCTATTTCTTTTTTGTGGCATTGAGGATTGAACCCAGGGGCATTCTACCCATCAGCTACAGCCTCAGTCCTATTTTTTGTTCTTTATTTTGAAACAGGGTCTCACTAAGTTGGGCAGGGCGCCACTAACTAGCTGAGGCTGGCCATTCACCCAGATCCTCCTGTCTCAGCCTCCCAAGTACTGGGATTACAAGTGTGCGCCACCAACCCGGCATTATTCTTTATTTTGAAACAGGGAGGACATCCTCAAGCCCTATTTAGTTTTTTTTACTTGGAAACAGGGTCTCACTAAACCTGGCTGAACCTGGCTTCAACCTGTGATCCACGTATGCCTCCCAAGTACTAGGATTAGAGGTGTGGTCACCACGCCCTGCTTCAGAATGCTTTCTAATAACTCATTTCATCCTTCTAATCATCCCATAGGCTAGTATCATTTGTTTTCCACAAACAGATCAAGAAAACAAGAAGTCAGGCATGGTGACACACACCTGTAATCCCGGTATTTGGAAGGCTCAGATAGGAGGATTGCAGTTTAGAAGCCTGCCTCAGCAACTTAGTGAGGCCCTCAGCAATTTAATGAGACTTTTTCAAAATAAAATAAAATAAAATAGGGCTTAGGGTGCAGTTTAGAGGTAGACTGCCCTTGGGTTTAATCTAGACGAAGAAGAGGAGGAGGAAGTAGAGGAGGAAGGAAGGAAGGAAGGAAGGAAGGAAGGAAGGAAGGAAGGAAGGAAGGAAGGCAGGCAGGCAGGCAGGCAAGCAGGCTAACTTGTCCCAGATCATCCAGCACTATGGCGGTGGTGAGGCTCCGAACCCAGGCAGTCTGGCTTCAGGGCCTGTGTGCTTGGCCACTCTGTTATTCCAGTAGGGATGATTAACATGAATACATTTCTTCTCTCCCCCAGTGTGATTTGGAGGTCCACTAAGACCTAGCACCACTTGAATCCTATTCAGGGTCATCTCCTGGTAATTACTATGGAGGGGATGGAGGGGATTCTCTGAAAGGGAATCTAAGGCCCAAACACAGGCACACAGGCATGTCATGATGTCTAACAGGGATGAGGTCCTGCCAACTTCTTCAGTAGTGGGAATTCAGTGCTGTGAGCCTCTTTAATCATACCAGATGCTCTATATCACAACTCCCCCAAAGAAAATAAAACAGTAAAACACAAAACAAAGCTACATTTTGCTAGACATGGAGCAAATCTGTACATCAGAACTTCTATCAGATGACATACATTATCTCTCTTTAATTGCATCCACGGGGCCTATTAGAAGGCTTGGGTCTCTGTGAGGTTCTATAAATCATGTGACTCAGTATATAAACTTTGGCCTAAAGCCCAATCTTATTAAAGAAGAAAAGAGGATCTAAAAGTGAAAACCGAAGATCTCCTTCACTGCATTCTTCCTTTCAGTTTGAAGTGATGCTTCTTTACCTTGTTTTCCACCTGAACATCAACCAGACTAAACCTCCCTTAAAACCCCCATCTGAGGAAAGCAGGTTTATTCCATTCCACCTGGAAGTAATCGCATATTACTGAAGTCCTTTTTATAGTCCTTAGATTTTGCTTTCTTGTAAAGTTGTGTGTGTGTGTGTGTGTGTGTGTGTGTGTGTGTGTGTGTGTGTTTTACTGGAGACTAAACATGGGGGTTCTGCCTCTGAGCTACATTCCCAGCCCTATTTTTTAAATTTGATTTTTTTGCGGTACTGGGGATTGAACTCAGGGGCATTCTACCTCCGAGCTATACCCCCAGCCCTATTTTTTATTCTTTATTTTGAAACCGAGTCTCACTAAGTTGCGGAGTGCCTCACTAGGTAGCTGAGGCTGGCCGGGAACCCGGATCTTCCGGTCTCAGCCTCCCGAATGCTGGGATTACAAGCGTGCGCCACCACGCCTGGCTTCTATTTTTAAAATTTGAAACAGGGTCTCCCCGAGTTACTGCTCACTGGCCCCCAACTTGAGATCCTCCTATCTCAGTCTCCCAAATACTGGGATTATAGGCATGTATCACTGTGCCCAACCTGTAAGGTTATTCTTGCTACTTAAGCAGACATTTGGCTGTTCTAGGACAAACATCATGCTTTTTAATCGAATGTAAAGCCTAGAACAGAACCTTACGAAGAGTAGATGTTAAGTAACTATCTGGCTCTCTTTCTTATGTGGAAGACCTCTAATGCTGATGTCTAAATGTGTCCCATTTTAATCACTCTCTAGCATAATTATAGCTCACTGTAAATAACAGAGAATCTAGTATTTATTTTACATAAGGGGAGATGAAAATATTTTGCAAAATATGTCTAATAAAAATGTTTCCAGGAGGATTGGGGATATAGCTCAGTGTTAGGCACTCACCTAGCATGTGTGAGGTCCTGGATTTGATCCTGTGCACTGGGAGAAAAAAGGTTTCCAGGAAATTTTTCTTTTTTTTTTTTTTAAATTCAATTAGACTTTCAGTAGAAAATTTATTCAGCCCCTTGCAAGGTCTATGCTTATTCTTTAGGATTAGGGTATAGGAACGTTATACTATTTAAAGGTCACTACTTTCACTAAAGCATACCACACAATCCAAAATTCAATTTCATTTTCATAGCAGTAATGCTCCCTGACATTCACTGGCGGCAGCATAGCCCAGTAGACATGGAGGAGGTGTCCTGTCATCACACCACCTGGGCTCAAATCCTGGCTCTGCTCATGAGCAAGTTGTTTCACCTGTGCGTCAGTTGCATTATCTCCAAAAGGGAGAGAATAACTATCAACTCTTATGTATTTTGTGAAGACAAAATGGGCTAACACCTGGGAAGTGTTTAGAAGAGCATTAATAAATATTATTTTTAATACTTTTCAATACTACTGAGTAGGAAGACCATACATATGCTTTCCAAGTTTGAAAATCTCATAGAGCAAGTAGTACTTTCTTACTTTCCACAATAAATTTCCATACTTTCTTATTTTTTATGGAGTCTACTCTTTTAAGACAGTGCAAGAAACATCGCTCTTACCAGCTCTGACTTTTTCATATGTAGCAAATATTAATGTCTGCAATACCATAGGGTTTTAAAATTATTTTATTAGTGCATTGCAATTACACATCATAATGAAGTTTAATGTGATAAAAGCATACATGGACATAGCACTTGGTGTATTTCCCTCCACATCCCACTCTGTTTTCCTTTCCTCCCTCTCCGTACATGTTGATGAAACTGGTAGTAATACTTCACATACTGCAGTAGTATTATTTGAACTGTTTCCTTCCTCAATCCTCCCTCTTCCCCTTCCTAACTCCCTCTCCCAAACCTCTTGCTTTACTTTACAGGTCTCTTTTCATCTTATTTAAAGTCCCTATGTTTTCTATTTTCTCTCTAGTTTCCACATATGAGAGAAAACATATAACAACACATACTGTTCTATTGTTAACCATATGTGGGGGAAAGAACTGACTTAAACTCAATTAGAATACCTAATTGAACATCAAGGATAAAATCTATGATATGAAATATAGACTAAAAGAAATGAAATATCTCACTGTAAATACTTCTTAAATGCTATTTTCAATTCATATATGCCAACTGAAAATGTCTTAAGAACTATTAAGAAGTGCAATTAAGGGATTGCAAATTGTGTTATAATGCATTTATCCAACAGTTTTATAGTGGTGACTGTGAGAAAAAATGTTTTTTGTAGTAACGATTATATCCCATTTTGGGGTATTCTCTATAGTTAAAAATAAAAAAGAATGAGGTCATTTATGAGATAATTTCTTCTGACATAAAATTTTATAAAAATTGTATGGTATATTTTGGCAAGTGCAGAAAATTACTAAAAATAATGTCCGCTGATTTCATAGGAAGACTTCAGTCTCTTTCCAAACTACCACATCCTTTTCAAGATCAGAATGTACATTGTTCAGATGAAAGTTATTTAAACAGTGGGGAAAGCACACTCCTTCTACAGGCTGACAATGAGAACCTGAGAAATTTTCTAAGAAGTGTGTTTAGCTGGGTCTGGCTTTTTGTACCCTCAGGATAACATCGACACCACTGGAGCCCTGAAGTCCCAGTGACTAATGTCCACTGCTTTTCATTACAGGGTGACAGTGGTGGGCCTCTCGTCTGTGAGCAGCCTGGAGGACAGTGGACATTATTTGGTTTGACCTCATGGGGCTCCGTCTGCTTTTCCAAAGTCTTGGGTCCTGGTGTGTATAGCAATGTGTCATACTTTGTTGAATGGATTGAAAGACAAATATATATCCAGACCTTTCTCCTAAAATAATTCCGAAGATGATCAGAGACTTTTGCCAGCAACACTCCAAGAGAATGGCCTTCTTGACTGTGAAGAGCTTCCTGCAGAGAGTTGTACAGAGGTACTTTTCATGGACAAGGAAGCTAAATGTGCACTGTAAATGTTGATTTTTGTTTTAAGATCAATTTTATTCAGTTTTTTTGAACTTTATTTTCTCTTACAAATCGGATGAGAAGCTTTAAAAAACAAAGCAAAGCAGGTTTTGTTCTTTTGCCAGGCCTACTCTTGAATGTAGCATGAAATTATCAACTCTGTAGAGATTTAAAATAATGCAGGCCCTTGGGTAACAGGTTATAGAAAATTCCCCTTTAGTCTATCACAAAAAGGCCAACTAATCTTCTCCAGTTTCTGTTTTTCAAGCACAGTAGCTTAGGGGCAAATTTCAATATTAACATTGAAAACTAGCTTTTGATATATTAAAAGTCAAGTTAATTTACATGCTTAAATCATTTACTATTACTCTTCTAAAGTCTGCATAATTCTGAGAACTTATGAAAGATAGATGTACAAGACCAATAGCATTCATTTAGGTAGCTGAAACCACAAGTCATATTGAATGCAAAGTTCCCTAGACATTCAGTTGTTTAACAGTTGGCATTAGAGTTTTGCCCATTCTGGATTTAGATCAAGTTTGTAAATTTATAGAAAAAGTCTCCATAGAACTTTACCTATTGCTGGGTTTTTTCCAGTGTATGTCAGTTAGCTGAGTGAGGCTTTAACAACTAGGTTTTGCCTATGTGAAAATAAAGTAGAGATTAAACTTTACCAGAGGAAAAACCTGCTATAGATTTGGGGAACTGCAATGTTTAAAAAAGAAAATTAAACTACACCCACCCTCAATTAAATATGAAAATTTAGTTTTCCTGTGTTTCTCCATACCAATAAAGTCACAGAAATATATTTCAAAGCACAGTAAAACCTTGCATGCAGCAAAGCATTTTGTAATTTCCCCCTAATGATGTCTAACATCTGGTGTTGCCATTTTTTCTCATTGATAATTAAAACAAAAATTTAAAGATGCTTTTAAGCAGCAGGCCATGTTACGCAAATCAGTTTCCAAAGTAATTAGTGGTTAAAAGTATTTTTCCTCAGGAAAAAGCTTCAAATAGCAAATCTTCACATATACCTAATTTAATTAGTTGGCCATCCATTTTGCAACATCCTAATGCCTTTTTGTACAAGTAGGATTTGCTACTTACCTCCACCAGCAACCTGGACTGCCTCGGCATTCCACATAGAGACTACCTGCAATTTTATACAGGTATTTTTGTACTCTTTTTCTATGTGTAAACATACTGGAAATTCAAAAAGTTGTTCTGACACTTTCCATGTTATTCATTTACTGGCCTCCAGTTTGTTATAAAGCTATAGAGAGTGTGAACTCCAGCAACTGAATCATAGTCCCAATTGTATGAAAGTTTAATAACATAGGTCAATTTTGTTAGAGTTATAAGTACATACTTAATGTAATATCCTTTAGCCTTGCTCAGATTATTTTCAGTGAAATGTACATATTGTACTTATTTTAAATAATTATTAACACAAATAAAATGGTATCATCCCCTTCCCCTTTTTTTGATGAATATAAAACACAGTAAGTCCCAGGAAATTGTTTATCTCTCTATATAATAGTATGCTGGCACCCGGTTTTCCACCAACCAAATTTACCTGTCTCAGATCTCACTCTCATAAACACTTGCTCTGTTAGACAATGCAAATGGCTACTTTATTTGTCTGAATAATTAAAGGTTGCTAATAGTCTCAAATCACTCACTGAGTGTCCAATTAGAACTTTCCTCCTGGTAAGGGCACATAGATCTTCAGCAGCTAAAGTGCTTTGGGGAACTTGATCCAATATCTTTATAAATCTTTTGCAATTCAATTATACACCCAAATGGATACTGCTAATCACACTTTTTTTCTTGGCTACTAGGAGAAAATGCGACAGATCCCATAGGTGTGGGTAATTCTGTGTAAAGGAGTTGCTTGTGAATATGATCCTTTAATAGCTTGCTATCCAAACTATCTTCAGCTTGGAGGTCAGATGTGATTCTGAATTCAGAATTTTATGAATTAAAAAATATCTACCAACCAGTAATAAAATATTAACATTTTAAGCAAAATTATAATTATATTTACATTTAAATATACATATATTTATACTTTTATAATTAAGTAAAATATAGGAATAATTATATTAAGTAAAATATATAAATATTCTAACATTTGTACAGGGTATTGAGTTTGTCCCTAATTATTGATGAAAATTTTTTCGTTTTCAAATTTTTTGAGGATTTTGGAATTATAGATACAAGATCATAGATAGCCCTATAACATGAACATTCAGTATTTTCCTTATTCATACGAACATTTAATTCATACTTTGGAAATTGACCTTTTTCTTGTTCTTTTCAGTTTATTCTTTTAATTTTAAATTCTAACCTTTTATTTACAAGTGAATATATCTCAATTTTTATTTATCAGTGCATGATGCCAACTGCTATGGGGATAACAAATGTTGTAAGTGATTTTCCTACATAAGAAAAACCCAGAACAATTTTCTGGAAAAAAGGTGTGCTTTGGAACTTGCCTTCTAAATTCTGGTATCAGCTACAGTTTGATTCATTGAGTATAAGAGAATGATCACAGTTTTTCAGTATACATTACTTATTAAATGGTTTATTTAAAAAATATCTTAAGGAAGCAGAAAGTAACTTCCATTAACTGTATGGGATTTTGAAAGTTCTAGAAATCATTCCATATAAAAGATGACTCACAATAACAACATAAGACTACAAAAAAAAAAAAAAAAAAAAAAAAAAAAAAAAAAAAAAAAAAAAAAAAAAAAAAGCCACATCAGAATAGTAGAGAACAGGTAGAAGATGAAGCCCTGGGAACAACAGTCTGACAGTCATTAACAAGACCTTGATGTAGACATTGAACATGATCATAGAGTTTCTTGAAATAAATTCTAGATGATTGGTGACAAACAACTTTCAGGTGAATAGAAATAGAAATTTAAAAGAACTTCAACAAAAATATATGATCATATAATAATAGCACCTGGCCTTACGTGGTATAAACTAGTCTCTTTGTCCCAACCAAAGCCAGCATACATGACTTGTAACAGCAGTAAACATACTAAAGACATTCCTGTCCTCAAATGTATTAGAAAACACACTTTTCTAAGAATCTCAGGACTGCCCCCCCCCCCAATTTGTATTAGTCTCAATCTATATCTCATTTTTTGAGGCTATATATAATACCAGAAAAGTTGTTGGGTATTGTAAAAAGTATGATCCCTCAAGTGGTCTCTGGAAAACTGTTTTGAAATTGTCTCATTTGATGAGACTGTTGTCATGTTTAGAATACAGGAAATTGCCAAATGGGCTGTAGGCATAGCTGATTCCTCTGCCTGATCTATGGCTTTTATTTCCTAACTGACAACATCTGCACAGAGGGAGACCGGAGAGCTCTACTCTTGACTGGAAGCTGAGAGAGGAACACATTCTTGGTATCCAGCAGAACACTAGCATCCCTCCTACCCCTTCCCTATAAAGGAAAACCTCAAAATAAGCAGAGAGGTATGCTGAAAATCTTCAGTCACAAGACCAAAGGCATCTTCCCGTAAGAAATAAGAAGCTATTGATAATCATTAACTATATATTTTTTTATTTTTATTTTATTTTTGCGGTACTAGGGATTGAACTCAGGGGTGTTCTACCTCCGAGCTACACCCCCAGCCCTATTTTTTATTCTTTATTTTGAAACCGGGTCTCACTAAGTTGTGGAGTGCCTCACTAAGTAGCTGAGGCTGGCCGCGAACCCGGATCCTCCGGTCTCAGCCTCCGGAATGCTGGGATTACAAGCGTGTGCCACCATGCCAGGCTACTATATTTTAAATAGTAAAATTATTACCATATTTTAGGTATGCTTATTGTTTAAATGACTCCTGGGATATTATCTATATATTAGCCACTCATAATAATTTTTATATGGAAATCTCCTCTGAGTCTTAAGTAATAATCTTAATAACATTTTGCTAATAAAAAAAAAACAACTCAGATTATATTCTCCTTTACTTAAAGCATTTCCTGAGAATAAGAGAATTCCCAGTATAATAAATAAATCTCAAATGAATCCCCTTGACAATGTTTGCATTTCTAAGACAATTAAAATGCTTTTACAAAATCCAAAAAGTTTCATAAAAGCATTTGATTCAGAATTAAATATTTGACTTTCCTAAACTTTGTCTAGGTCAAATCCTATCCCTCTTTCACAAAAGTATATACAAACATGTAACAATGGTCATCATGTCGGCTTTCCCATGCCTAGTACAATTCTCATATCCCTTCTGAAAAAATACAAATAATCCTTACTTCATAAAGGAATGCCTTCAAAATCCCTCTTCCAAACTTGAAAAAATATTTGTAACTCCAAAGAGGGGACCTGCTTCTTCAGCATTTTGAGGGTCCAGCCATCTCTGAGGTCTCAGGGTCAGAGATTTCTAGGTCTACAGCAGTTTCACATGTAGATGCATTTCCTTGCTCAAGAGGGCAAGTTGCTGGGTTCATTGCAAAAGCAGCAGAAGGGCCAGATGTGGATCTTCTTCCTGATTTTCCAGCTGGTTGGTCAACATATTTAGATGCTTTTCCAGCGTCTCTCCACTTCTTGAGAGCTTCTGTCCTTTCCTCTGAGGTTAGTCTGTCAAAGTGCTTAGCTCTCAGAATTAGAGATGGAAACAGAGATCCCTGAAGGACTCGGTATATAAACCTAGGTTACAAAGAACACCACAGAATTACATTCACCTCAAATGCATTGTGGGCCTCACAAAAAAATAATACCCAATTAGAAAAAGTAAGAGTCTGATAGCCATTGGACTCTTAAGGTAAGTGAATTATAAAATGAAAGGGGAAGGTAAAATGGAGTTTTAAAACAGTATTAAATAAATTAATATTTGTAAAGTACTTAGAAAATAGTGATTGCCTCATTAAGTGTTTAATAAATAAAATTGAAGTCTGTAAAAGTAGACATATCAATAGTTGCTACATCATAGGATTAATGTTCGGTTAAATCAGACCATATATATGCATCAGGCAGAGTACTGGCACATAAATATTGAAAATGTGTCAGCTAGCTGGGCGTGGTGGCGCACATTTGTAATCCCAGTACTTGGGAGGCAGAGACAGGAGGATCACAGGTTCAAGACCAGCCTCAGCTACTTAGTGAGGCCCTCTGCAACTTAGTGAGACCCTGTTTCCAAATAAAAGAATAAAATAGGTCTGGGGGTATAGTTTAGAAGTAGAATGCCCCTGAGTTACATCCCTAGTACCACAGGGGAAAAAAAAAAAATGTGTCAGCTATTTTCATTAGTTTCCTATGACTACTGTAACAAGTTACCACAAATTTGTTTCTTCCAGGACAAGCTGGCAGTCTTAAAAATTTTGTGAGTCTCCTATATGTCACTGAGATTTATGTAGATCATTAGATATGAAGGTCCTCCACATATCTTTTCTGTATGCTGAGATGGTTGAGTGGACCCATGGGTCCTACTCTTAATCTTCTCAGCATAATAAAAAAGTTATGCATCTACACTCTTGGCTTTCTCTCCAGAGCACATTCCTAGTGGTCAGTAACCTAACTTTAGCAAATTTTGAAGTCTGGATAGACTGAGAATTTACTAGAGCTAATTACTTTTGGCTTAAGAGTTCTCAATTACTTTGTTCTCACGTTTTACAATAAGCAATAAAAATAAATGAGGCCATACCTTTAACACTGTTTTGAAATCTTCTCAGATAAATATTTAAGTTTATTATTTACAAATTCCACGTCCACACTACCATAGAACACAATCCAGATAAGTTTTCAGACACTATAGTTAAAAGATCCACTTGTGTCAAAATTCTTGATGCACATTCATTATTTTCTACTAGTACTCACCAGCAGTGACCTTAACATTCATATTTCTAGCAACATTCTATTTATGAAGACATATATGTTCTTTAAGATGAAATAGGCTTTCTCTATTATGCCCATCACTTTCTTCTGAAATCTCACCAGAATTGACTTTAAAAGTCCAATTTTATACCAATAGTCTGTTTAAGGAAGCCTAGGATTTTTCTAGTATGTGTCTCAAAATCCTTCCAGTTTCTGCACACTATCCAACTCCAAAGCCACTTCCACATTTTTTGGGTATCTGTTACTGTAGGACCCATCTTCTAGGTAACAAAATAGGTATTAGTCTGTGATGGCTGCTGTAACAAGGAACAACAAAAATGTATTCTCTCACAGTTCCAGAAGGCAAGAATTCTGAAATCATTTTCACCTGGCCAAAATCAAGATGTTGGAAAGGCCATTCTCCCTCTGCCTCTCCCTCTTGCTTCTTCCAGTTTTTGTGGCTTTGGCATTCCATGGCTTGTAGCTAAGAAATTGGCCTTCATGGTCACAGTGATTTCTCTTCTTCTGTTGTGTCAACTCTCCTTTTGCCTCTCTAAGGACACTTGTGAGTATACTTAGAACCTACCTGCATAATCCAGGGTAACCTACCTACCTCAAGATCTGCAATTTAATCATATCTGCAAAGTTCCATTTTTGCAATTGAAGATAATGTTCACAAGTTATAGGAACTAGGATGCAGGCATCTTTTATGGGGTCACTTTTCAGCCTACCTCAGCAATACTAGATAGAAATATACTGTGAAGCCAGTCATGGTGGTATACGCCTATAATCTTAGTACTTGGGAGGGTGAGACAGCAGATTTGAAGCCAGCCTCATCAACTTAGCAAAGCTCTTGGCAACTTAGTGAGACTCTGTTTCCAAATTAAAAATAAAACAGGGTTGAGGGTGTAGCCTGAGGTAGAGGCTCCTGGGTTCAATCCTCCCCCCACCAAAAAAAAAAAAAAGAGAGAGAGAGAAATATACTGTTAATGCTCAAAAATTTCTAAGATTTTAAGGTTAAAGTAATTGTTCCTTTAGAAATTCTACAATGAGTACTACAGAAGCATCTCAGTTTAACAGTTAAATACATAACTATAGTCACCACAGAATAACTCAGATGGATTTTTCTTGTGTAATTCTAAATTGTCCCCATTGGAAATGTGTGCGTGTGTGTGTGCGCACGCGTGTGCACTTGGGATTGAACCCAGGGGAATTCTACCTCTGAGCTACACCCCCAGCCTTATTTTATTTTTTATTTAGAAACAGGATCTTGCTAAGTTGCTGAGGCTGGCTTTGAACCTACAATTCTCCCGTCTCAGCCTCCCAAGTGGGATTACAGGCACGTGCAACCACATCTACCTCCACTGAAACTTTTGATGGTGTTATAGATTGGGGTTTGCAAACTTTTTCTCTAAAGGGCCAGATAGTAATATTTCAGGCTTGGATCCCAACATCTCTGTTGGAACTATTCAACTCTACTGCTGTAGTGCAAAAGCAGCTGTGGATAATACGTACATAAATGAGCATGGCTATGTTCCAATAAAAATTTACTACCTAGGTGCTATGGCATACACCTGTAATTTCAGTACTCTGGAGGCTGAGACAGGAGAATCCAAGGTTCAAAGCCAGTCTCAGCAACTTAGCAAGACCTTGTTTTCAAATAAGAAAAAATAAAATAGGGCTGAGGTATAGCTCAGAAGTAGAGTGCCTCTTAGTTTAACCCAGAGCACCGCACACAAAACAACAACAACAAAACAAAAACCCAGTAACAAAACTTATAAGCACTAACTCATATTTGGCCTGTGAGCTAGTTTGTCAATCCTATTAGCAATACGAACTCACATTCCTGACTCTTTTATCTTGTTTAAAAAGGCGGAACTATTTGTTGTAGTGTTTTTAGCCCAACAGAAAGATTTTTATCAAACTAGAAAGAAGAAAGTTCTGGGTTCAAGAATCAATAGATTAAAAACCCATGCATTCTTCTTAGTTACTTCTATCTCATTTCATATCAGAAATCAGGTTAAACTAAAATGGGAAGGATAACTGGGTCAGATAAAGAAGGAAGTTGTAAAGTGTAGAGATGCTACTCATCCTTCAGTATCCATTCTCCCCTTTCTTTTAGAAACCTTCAGATTTTAGCCATTTAGGGTCTATATACCAATGTTTTCATTAACTGGGTATGAGCAATGATGTGTACCACTTCTGGTAAAATGAAAAAGGAATGCTCCTTGCCCTCCACTTTCTCTCTTTCCCCATCCTGTGGGTGCAGGTGGGCAGGGATGTGGGAATGCTGATGAGAAGCCAGATGAATCCTGTGAATATCTGAATGTCCTCTCCCAAACTCATATTGAGATTTAATTGCCATTGTAACAGTATATTAAGATGTGGAACTTTTATGAAGTCATTCAGCCCTGAGGGCTTGTTATGGTTAGATATAATACGTCTCCTGAAGAGCTCATGTAGGAATGTTCGGGGTTGATATAATTAAGCCATGATGGTGTAATCCCATCAGTGTATAAATCCACTGCATTGGATTTACTGGGTGGTAACCTAGGCCGGCGGGGTGTGGCTGGAAAAGGTGGGTCCCTGGAGGTGTGGCCTTAAGGACTATGCTTTTGTCTTAGGCTCCCTTTGCTTGTTCTTTCGTTTTTCTGGCTTCTGTGATATGAAAGGAGAGCAAGGCTCTGCTCCTTCTCTGCTTCCCGCTGCCATGCGTTGAGATCTACAGACCCCAGCCTCACATGGAGTGAGCCTGAAATCTCCAAGAAAATTGTGAGCAAACAAGTCTTCCTTCCTCTAAATTGTGTGGTCAGATTTTTTTGGATTATAGCAGTGAGTATGGTGACTGAGACAGGGCTTCACCCCCTCCCAGGTGGGAGTGCTCCTCCACCTTCTGCCAGGGGAGGATACAGCACTCAAAGTGCTATCTTGGAATCAGAATCACCAAACCTGCTGGAGCCTCGATACTGGACTTTCCAGCCCCTGGAACTGTGAGCCAGTACATTTCTGTTTACAAGTTACTCAGTCTCTGGTATTCTGTTGTAACAGAAGAAAGAAAAAGAGACTAAGACAAGGACTTGGGAGAGAGGGACAAAAACAATGGATAAAATGAAGCAAAGCTGCTCCATTCTCTGAACTCTCAACCAGATCTATCTTTTCCATGAGACAGAAATAAGCCTCCCGGTTTGTTTAAGCCCCTTTTGTTCTCTGGTAAGACAGTTAAAACCAATATTTTAACTAGCATACTTTCCAGCCATTACACAGGGTGGCCTGCTATCCATTTTTAGAGGGTGTTTCAAGGATTTTAAGCTTGTGATTCCACGTACTCTCTTGACAATAAAACAAACAACATACCTGGGCAGGAGAGCGATGCAAGTTGTGAGGACACAAACTAAGTAGAACACTGGATCCAACATGTGCTCCTGCATGATCCAGTAGGGGTTGGAGGGTGGGTTGCAAGTTACACACATGGCTCCAAAAGCCAAGGCAAAGAAAAAGTAAGACAAGATGCTTCCGACGATTACCAGCATGTGGATCCAAGTCTGTAAGACAAGAAGGGCAGAGGAAATGAACACTGACGGATAGAGCACTGCAGCCTGACAAAATCTAGTTCATTAAAGAAACAACATCTCTAAGCACTGAGTGAATGGTGTAACAAACCTTAGCAAACAAAACACAAGATTCTGACAAGGTGAAGGAAGAACATCATTTACGGATGGCTTACATCATGGTAAAACAAAATCAAGTGGCAAAAGCTAATTCTATTGACAGTTTATTCTGTATGGTCCATGCACCTGGAGGTATTTGGATTTTCTTTTTAGTTTTTCATATTGTCACTGGTTGGTCTATTTCACCATTAAGGTAATACCTTAATCCAGCAATCTTCAAACTTTAGACATTCACCTGTGTGGTAGACATTATCATGGTTGCTCAAGGATAATCTCATTCTCCTCCTCTAGTAAGCATTCATGTGGATTATACCTCACCACTGCCTTGGAATTAGGCATGGCCTTATGAATTGCTTTCACCAGTAAGATGTGTTTGGGAAGGGATGGGTTCAACTTTCAGGCTAGAAGCATGTAAGACAGGTGTGCAGTTTTCCATGCTGATCAATAATTTTCCTTTTGGGACAATTCCAGGTAGTATAGCTGTAAGATACAGCTTGGGGCACTAAGCCACCGTTTAAAGGACAGTTGATTCTAGAGATTTCTGGACCACCAGACAATTTTCTATGAGCAACAAATCTGTGTCATACTGCAACCCAGTCGTCACCTTCATACCCAGTTGCACCTTGTAATATTATTTTTAATATTTTCTTTAAACTGGACTCACAAATTAATTTTAAAAGTAGATCATTACTCTAATGAAATATTATCATTATCTGTTATAATAGTACTGAGTCGAGGGCTTTTCTTTCATAACGTAAAGTATCAAGAGTGTGATAAAACATAATAGCATCAAACAGACTTCCTCTTTTACATGATCAGAAGTAAGAAAATATAATCAAGCCTGGTGTAGTGGCTTATGCATGTAATTCTAATACTTGGGAGGCTGAGACAGGAGGATTGCAGGTTTAAGGCCAGCCTCAGCAATTTGGCCAGGCACTGGCAACTTAGTGAGACTATGTTTGAAAATAAAAAGGGCTACAGGTTTAGCTCAGAGATAGATGCCCCTGAGTTCAAACCCTAGTTCATCCCCTCACCTCCCAAAGAAGAAAAGATAATCAATCACTTCATATTATGTAGTATTCAGTGTTATCTGGGGCAGCATGAATTAACACCTAAAATAGCAATGTATACTGGTAGCCTTATGTCATGATTTTTAGGGAAACACTGCCTTTATTAATCTTCTAGGACTATAATTTTCAAATGAGATCCAGTTGTCTCCCTTTTTCTCCTAATCTTGCAAAATGCTTTCCCATGGTAGATATCTTCCCAAGAGTTATCACAGTCATTTTTTATAAAATGTACCAATTGATCCGAAATGTTGACTAACTCTTTAAGCTCATCAAGCTTCTAAAATAATTTCTTTTTTTTTTGTCTTCTCAAAAATCTAACCATCTCCTTGAGCCTTATTGCCCAACATTTTCTGTAAAGATGCTTTTGATGTGAGACAGTGACTTCATAGAGTTCACAGATTTAAATGAATCGACATAAGGAAGTTAATGTCAAGAAACAGTGGGTAAAAACAGAGTGGGAGGTGGGAGGGGCCAGGAGATGGTGAGCAGGCATGTGAAGCTACAGGCTGCACACTGCTGACTCCCACTGACAGGGGCCTTCGGAGGCCAGGAGCTCTGGCCACATGACCGTGACCTCTGGCATGAGGAGCGGTTCTCTATGCTGTTTTTCTAGCTTCCGCTCCCTTTCTGGGAGAGCATATCTAACATTGTGAGCCAGATCCTGTGACTGAGCTAAGGAAGTAGGATTCCATCAACAGGGACCAGGCCAGGAACACAGGAGGCAGGAGCAGACCAGAGAGCCATCTCCAGGAGCCTATCCACTACTTTCCAGGTTTTGTTTTGTTTGAACATGGTTCTTCAATGTAATTTTAAGAACTCTGCTAGTTTCTCAGGCTAGCAAGTTTATTATTGCCCATAATCAGAGAACCCCAACTGACATACTTCTTGTATTGGTCCCTCTGGAACACTATAAATGTCAGAGCCTATGGCATGTCCTTAGGCAGTAACTAAAAAGACACAGATATTAAAACTAGACCAAACAGTTCAGTTCTAGATTTTCTTCACTGCAACTGGTATTTGCATACATTAACTTATTATATTTGGGGCTTGTGAGGTGATTACAGATAAGTAAAGCAAGAGATGCCAAAAATAAATGTTCAGCCTCATTTTAGAAAAATTGTTAAAAAATAATTTAATGTAATTTCATATATTTTAAACCAAAACCTTATCTAGCTCTTTCTGCTTGAAATCCATTCATTGCCAGGATGGTAAATATATCCACCCAAACAGGGTAGTCATTCATTTATCCACTCACATGTTTTCTGAAAGATTTCTATTATATGCTAGTCTTTGCCCCGAAGCTAGTATACAGTGGTGAATAAAGAGACATGAACGTCCCCTCCCAAAGATTACAGTCTACCACAAAAGACAAGCAGGAATCAGATAGTCACATAAGTAAATGAGTAATTATAAATTATTAGAGCCGTGAATAAAAGTGAGACTGGATGGTTAGGGAAAGGCTCTAAGGGGAAGTGGCATTTTTGCTGAGATCTAAAGTGACCTAAGATAACATTTGGATTGAGTAAAATTCATGCATACAAGGGAGAACTAAAAATATTTCCATTTAAAGATTTGGTAAGTTCCCAGACTATGTTGTAATAATCAGCTCCATGCGTCTGACAAGTTGGAAGGAGGATAATGTGATTCCAGTCCTCAAATAAGTGGAAATGAGGTTACAGACAGAAGTAAGGAAATCTCTGCGTGAGACCTCGTAGGCTACCTTAGGGTTTGCAGAGTATATTCCAAGTGCAGTGGGAAGCCACTGCAGGGTTTTGCCCACAGAAGAACAAAATCATTTTTTATATTATGATAAAGGCATAACGTGTGTACCAGGGTTATGGTACAATATCTCTTCTCATTTTAGTTGAATGACATGACTTGGTCTTGAAGAATGTTGACCATAGAAGGGTAATTACTTCCCTAGCCTGACTCACACCTCCATGTACCATCCATCATTGATATTACCACAGGGACCAGGCAGGTGTTTTCCACTTTCCCTGACAACACAGCAACCTCAGCATGATGGCTAATGGTGCTCCGTGATCATGGAGAGCAACCATGCATCACCCTTCCTCCAAGGAGCTGTTACTCTTCTCATTAGCATTTATCTTCTAGCTGTGAAGCATTTAGCAGGTCGCTGCTAAGTGAAGACAGGTCCCAGAGCATAAAGAGTTTCAGGCTACCTCAGAGGCAGGGAAGCACTCACCAGGCTTTTGCTTTCAATGACCAGATGGAGGAGAATGATGAACAGAGAGGCGGTGTTGAGGGGGTTTCCAAATGTGAAGATGTCAATATCCGAGCCCTGGTAGGTCTACAAGGAGAGGACAGCAGCTGGTGAGCAAAACAGGCCTCAGTGGTGGCAAAACACTTTCTCTACAGCTCAGCAAGGCTCCGTCCTTTCTACCATGTTCCTATTAACTGGGCATTTAGGATAAATGAACATTTCCAGAAAAGAGAGACTAAGCCTCTCTCAGAGAGGTCATCTGATTTTTTTTTTTAACTTTCCAGTTGGAATTCCTTTTCATTTTGAATCATAATTCATCTTCCTGGAAGCTTTTACTTATACTTCTAGCTCTTTAAGGTATAAAAGAATATCAAATTTGAGCCAGGTATGGTGGCTCATACCTGTAATCCCAGTACTTGGGATGCTGACACAGGAGGATTGCAGGCTCTAGGCCAGTCTCAGCAACTTAGTGAGACACTGTTTCAAAATAAAAAATTAAAAAGGAAC
>PVLC010005619.1:28920-75089 GCA_004027655.1 Graphiurus murinus
CGGGAGGCTGAGACCGGAGGATCCGGGTTCGCGGCCAGCCTCAGCTACCTAGTGAGGCACTCCGCAACTTAGTGAGACTCGGTTTCAAAATAAAGAATAAAAAATGGGGCTGGGGGTGTAGCTCGGAGGTAGAATGCCCCTGAGTTCAATCCCCAGTACCGCCAAAAAAAACCAAAAAAAAAAAAAAAAAAAAAAAAAGGAACGGGGGTAGAATGTCACTGGGTTCAATCTCCAGTTAAAAACAAAAATGAAAATAAAAATACCAAATTTATTCCAATTAACAGATATTTGAAGCAGCTATTATGGCTACCCTAAGCTTATATCTCTCCTAGATAAATATCCCCTCCTCACCTACATGCCTTCCAATCCTTAAAAAAAATTCCTAAAATGACACAATATTCTGATCTTTCACCATCCTTTTCTTAATACATGACTGATTGCCCTGTCTGTATTCCTCTATGCAGTATGGCCAGAATATTACCAAGAGGGTAATTCAAGTGATTCAATGAGAAGACATAAAAATCTTTAGCTTAGAGACTGCCATTTTTTTAAAAATTTTCACTAATGTGCTTCTGTTAATACCATCCCTAACTGAACAAGTGTTTTCTTCTGGGAAGAGGTGTATGAGGACAGTTGGTGACACTGTGCTGCCTTATGCTTGGTGTTAGTTTAAATTTTTAAATTTATTTTTTATACTTTCTCTGCTTGCTCAGATTTCTTCCATTCTTTTTTAGTTTTGGAGAAATTACTTAATGGGAACTTAAATTTAATACTCTGGATATTATCCTGATAGAATTAGTCCAACATTCACTAATAAAAACTTTCATAGTCTGATTGTCTCCCTGATTTTTGAATAATCTAATTACATGTTCAGACCTCCAATTTTATTCAGGTCCTTGGGAAAAAAAAATTTTTGGTTGGTTAGAGTTAACATGAGAACTAAGATGGCTGAGGGTGTATCTCGGTGGTAGGGCACTTGCCTAGATACATGAAACCCTGCGTTCAATTCCAAGTACTGTAAAAACAAAAAAACAACAACAAAAAGTAAATAGGCAAAACAAAAACATGAAACAAGGCAACCAAGAGAGCTCAACTAGGTACTTAGTCCATTACCTAACATATTTTTGAGAGTAGTTATAATTTTCTCAGTTAATAACTGACATGATTGTGTGAGCATACCCTCCCATAGGCTGATACTGGAGGCAAAGTACAAAGAAACAATTGATTCACTAATAACAAAGACTTACTAAGTAAGGCACAAAGAAGCAGACAAGACTTTGATAAAATGCATCCAACAAGGTGATCCAGAAAGTGAAGGGTAAGTATGCCTGGAATGAAACACATATTGGGGAGAAAGTAAAATTAACAAAGGTCGAAGCAAGTGAAGAAATACACAAGTCAGTACTATTTCTTCATTCTCTCACTCATAACACAGGGAGGGACTCATCAACAGTGGCAGAAAAATGAGGGCAGTTGAATGTGGTTAAAAGAAAAAGTCCTTAAAGGAATTCTTATCAAATCTTTGGATCTGTTTAAAATCTAACTTCATAATTGGACTTTTTTTTTTGGTGCTGGGGATTGAACCCTGGCCCTCACCCAATCTAAGCATATGCTCTACCATTGAGCTATAGTCCCAGTCCCTTTTGGATCAATTTCAAATCTTTCTGAAGCTTGGCTAGTACTAATAACTTTTCATTTTCTATCAATCAGAAAGTATTATCACAAAACTTTTCCAAATGCATTCACTTCTCTTTACACCTGCTCTGTACCAAGTACTGTTTTAATTTCTTCAAACAAAAGAGTCAAAGTTCCATTATGTGAAGCCTTCATTCCAGTTTACTATCAACTCTGTAAATGACTAGACAGTCATCTAGCTGCCTGTTTCTCTCTCTTCTCTTCTCAATTCAAGCTTCCCACAAGAGCCAGATGGTTTCTCCTTCCCTCCCTCCCTCTCTTCCTCCTTCCCTCCTTCCCTCCCCCTCCCCCTCCCCCCCCTTTGTACTAGGGATTGAACCCAGAGGCATTCTACCTCCACGTTATACCCTCAGCCCTATTTTATTTTTTATTTTGAAACGGGGTCTCACTAGGTTGTAGAGGGCCTCACTAAGTTGGCAAGGCTGGCTGCAAACCTGCGATCCTCCTGTCTCAGCTTCCCAAGTACTGGGATTACAAGAGTGCACCACCATGCTTGGCAGCCAGGTGGTTTGTAAAACTGTAAAGTAGTTCATGTGATCTCCCTAACTAATCAAACAGATTCCTTTCAGTCACTCTAATTACTTCCCATTGTGTTTCCTATATAATGCAAATTCCTTCCCATAACCTTTAAGGCCCTGCATGGTCTGCCCATGAATAGCACTCCAAAGTTGTTTCTTCATTATTATCCCACATCATGGACGTTCATTCTTTTCCTCGAATATTCCAAATCCATTGTTTCCTGGAGATGTCACCTATGCTATTTTCCCTGCCAGGAATCCTTTGTCCTAGAACTTTGATACCCTTTATACTAAATCCTAGGTTAAATATGACCTCCTCACAGAGACATACCAGATCAGTCTAAGCATTAGGTCCACTCAATCTTGCCTACCATGGCAACCTTAGCAGTCTCTTATCGCTATCAGAAATAATCTTATTTGTTGACTTAATGATATTCTGGTTCCCTCCACGGAATGCAAGCTTTGTAGAGTGGAACTCTGACTCTTTTATGGCAAGTGATTAAGACTGTGCTTGCTACAGAGCAGGTACTAAACAAATATCTATTGGGTTAATAAGCAATTCTATAAAAGCTAAACTGCTTCCTATCCAAAACTTGAAGAAAGAGAAAGATCAAGTAGAGACACCAGTCAAATGATTGAAATAGGTTCTCAGGAAGTGCCAACTCAGACTGAATGGAAATGTGTGTGAAGATAGGTCCTGAGGTTGTGCTCAGACCCAGCAGGAGAGAGAACTGCGTGTAATAGTAATGTGCACCCAGAAAAATGTGTCACATTTCTGAGCTGGTCTTTTCTTAACATGCAAACAGAAGCAAAAATTCCTTGAAAATGTCATATTTTTTCCTAATAAACAAAGCTTTATAAATATACAAATTCTCTATATGCATTCTTTTATTCTTGAATTTATATATATATTCTTTCTTTTGTTTGTTTGTTTGTTTGTTTTTTTTTTTTTTTTTGGTATGGGAGATTGAACCCAGGGCATTCTACCTCTGAGTTGCATCCCCAGCCCTAAGGTGCTGAGGACCTTGCTAAGTTGCTGAGGCTGCTTCTCGAACCTGTGATCCTCCTGTTTAAGCCTCCCAAGTACTGGAATTACAGATGTGTGCCACCATGTCCAGCCTATACATCTTTTTTGAAAATCTTTTTGTCTTCTAGAAAAATCAAAGCAATGAAGGTTCATTGTTTCCAGTCTATTTTCCCCTTTATCTTCTTTTACTATTTCCTTATTGGAAATGATGGGATATATTCAATCTGTCTGCCTTCATCCAAGAGTCCATAAAATTAAGAAGAAGCATGGCCAATAATAGAAGAGAATGTCAGAGACAAAGGGGTAACCAGAATGCCACTGGACAAGAGCATATGTTTTGGGGAGAAGTTAAAATATAACTTCAGCAGATGTGGTGGCACATGTCTATTATCCTAGTACTTGGGAGGCTGAGGTAGGAGGATCACAGGTTCCAACCAACCTCAGCAACTTAGCCAGACCCTCAGCAACTTCAGGAGATTTGGTTTCAAAATAAAAAAATATAAAAGGGCTGAGAGTATAGCTTGAAGATAGAATGCCCCTGGGTTTAATCTCCAGTACCCCCCAAATATTATATATATAATCCATACTTATATATTATCATATATTAACTATGTAAATATTATATGAAACATATAATAATATATATAATTTCATACTTCTGGGTGAAGAGAGGCTGCTTAAAGGTAAAAAGTACAATTTTCCACAGTCATGTGAAGGATACTTACCATAGAAGTAAAGAGGGAAGGATCAAAAATAAGATTCATGAGAGGCTGAAGGGATTAACACATGGGATCTCCTGAAAACTGAAAGGGAAACTCTAAACATAAAGTCAAATCCAGAAAAGAAGGCTGTGTGTATGATGAGAGATGGGTGACTGTTTCTTGGAAGGAAATCCACTGACCACAGACTTCCAGACTCTTCTACTTTTAGGAGAGATTCTACAACCCTGGAGAATGTATTTCGTGACACTAAAAACAGGAAATGACCTGAGCATAAAATAGAATTTGCTTGGAGGCCAAGTTCAAAGAAAGGACAAATTCTGGAAGGTAAAGTCAGTAAAATTACCTATTATCAACAGCCACATGCTGGGTATATGCCTGCAATTATCAGGTTTTATAAAACTGGCCAGCTCAATAGAAAATGTGTACAAAGAAATGATAACAGGGTTCAATAGCTGGAAACAATGATCTCATTTCACCTGAGAGTGAGAACTAATTATCATCTGCAGTCATTACAAATGGGCTTCTAAAACACTAGCTATAAAAACTGTGATTGAAAGCCCCCCTTTACCCCTCTTAACCTGATCAACTTTGAAGGTAACTTAGGCCGGTAGTACAGGAAAACTTTTAATGATATTAACCACCCATTCCTGCATCCTGGCCTTGAACTTTAAGTTAGATGAGTTCCTTTAGGGAAATCCCAGGTAGCTTCTTGATGTGAATGGTTTAAATGACACTAAAGGACTATAAGGATTTCTTCCTCCTGAATACTGTGACTTCCCTATGTTGGCTGATCCAAGTAACTAAGGAGACTCACTCAATTGCTCTGCATCCAGAAAGGTCATTCAAGTCAAAATAAAGTTAGACTAATAAAAAGCAATGCATCATTTTAAATTTCATATTTCTTCAAATTTCTGATTAATCTGATTAATTTGGGGGGAGTAAAAATAAAAATATTGAGAGCTTAATATGGCTGGAGATTATGTGTATTATCTTCCTTATTATTTCCATATCATTTCCTTATCTTCATATCATTTCCATAAAGTAAATAAACTGAAGCAGAGGCATGTTAAAGAACTTAACAAGGTTACAAACCACAGAACCAGAATGTAAACTGCTTTAAACCAGAACACAACCCATTATTTCTAACACATGCTAGTCTATGTCAACGTCTTCAAGAGAAGATAAGTGAAGCCATGAAGCAGACACATAGATTTCTCATGACTTCCACAGGGAGCCCTTCCTTTCAATCCTGTCTATTTAGTCCATCTCTGTCCTTGAAAGTGATTTGTGCCCTAGACCTGGTCAATGAGAAAATGGTTTTTCTAGCCAGAGTGATACAACAGGGAAAAACATATGCCAAGCTAGGCCAAGGAGTCAAAGCCAGGAAATTTATAGCTGCTTGAAGAATGACATTGTTCTGTCACCATCATTCCCAAATTTTGTAGCTGTGTAAGCCAATACATTTCCCTTTTACATTAAGTTAAGTTTTTTTCGTTTTGTTTTGCTTTTTGTTTGTATGTTTGTTTGGTCACTTGCAACCGTTAGAACTCTAACACTGCACTGGATGGACCACTGGCTTTGTCTTCTTACAAGTGCCTAAGGCTCCCCATCCATCTCAGTCCCTGACAATGTTCTTGTGATAACACTCTGGATTTCTGACCATTGAACACCCTGATGGGAACTCATGGTCTCAACTGAGCATCATGAGTTCTTTCTTCCACTTAGCATAAAGGTGGACAGCATGGGCTTGGGGATCAGGTTTCGTATGTACTACTCACTAGCTCTGGGATATGAGCAGGTTGTCTCTTCTCATCTACAAAGTACAGATAGCAGCACATACTCTGCAGGGATATTTTGAGGATTAGATTTATACGTGTAAGCACTTAGGATGGTGCCTGACATTGCATATATGTTCATAAGTGCAATGTTGATGTTGGTTATTATTAATTTTATGAATGATAAATTGGAAAGAAAAGTGTTTAGACAGCTACTTGTCTCAACAGGTTACTCCTCTAGGGACAATGAAGAGGTGATAGAAGTACAGGAAGAGGAGAGCAGATTTGAATGATATATCAGAGATAGATAAACAGAACTCAGAACACTTAAATGGAGATGGGGCATGGTTTTAGAAACACAGAGCTATTAAGTTCACTGTTTTATATGACAGTAGAACCTGAATAACTTAACCTGGGCTTTGGAACAGAATTGAGATAGGTTCAAGTCCTGACTTTATAATTTATTAGCTGTGAAATTTTCAGAAAATTTACTTAACCCCTTTGAAGTTCAGGTTCCTTATTATAGAATGGAAACAATACTAGGTCCTATCTCAAAGTGTTTTCAGGTAGATCAGTAGGACAAGGAACATTTGCTAGTTATCGGAATACATGGCACAGTGAGGTTTAATAAATACTAGGTATTGTTAGTATTATTTGTTGTAAGGTCTCAAATTCTGGATTTCCTTTTATAAGCTCCTAGGGCCTTTCATAGACTTATTTATATTCATATCAGAGGTAACTGAATATCTGTCATGTGAATAGAGACCTTTTAAAGCAACCGGACATGTCAAATAGTTTTAAATAATTCTGAGTATACTGCAAGTTTGGGCTAGGCTGACTGAGAAATGCTGGCTTTGATCATGAATGTGTATCTATCTAAGCATTTTTGCTTTGGCACCTACCTCTGATTTCTGACCACTCTGGTAAAGTTCTGGTAGTTGCATGAGGGTTTCTGCAGACACATCTTTCTCCAAAACACCATAAATGACAGGAGGAGCAGATGTGAAGAGGAGGTTGAAGAAGATCAAAACCCAGTAGTCAGTCATGGATGTTCCTGAAAATCCACAAAAGAACTGGTACCAGAAAAGGAGATTCACGTAGGCCTAGGGACACAAAGAGGAATATTTGCATCTTAGAAATAGCAGTGCATACTAAGACCACACTGCCCACATACTGCCATTTTGATCTGTGTGATCCCAGCCTTTTGGCAGTTTTGTCACTTACTAAATAGAAGATCACAACCTGCCTTGCAGGGTTTTTTTTTTCGATGGCGGTGGGGAGGGGGGTAATTTTTTTTTTTTTGCAGTACCGGGGATGGAACCTAGGGGCATTCTACCTCCAAACTACACCCCCAGTCCTATTTTTTATTCTTTATTTTGAAACAGGGTCTTACTACGTTGCAGAGGGCCTCACTAAGTAGTTGAGGCTGGTGATGAACTCAGATCCTCCGGTCTCAGTCTCCCAAGTACTGGGATTACAAGTGTGTGCCACCACGTCCGGCTGGTAAATTTTTTATTAAATTAACACATTAAATTAGCATGCACGCACATACATAAGACTTAATATATGGCACTGGTACTGTTTTACAAATAATTCATTTAATCTTCATAACAACTTGGGAATGCTTGTTGTTTCCTTTACAGATAAGGAAAGTAAGAGCAAGGGACTAAAGGTTTATGAACCCCCCAAATTCATATACTCAAATATTAAGCCCTAATGTGATGGTATTCGGAAATAGGCCATTGGGCAATAATTAGGGCTTGATGGAAGAGCTCTCGTGAATGGGCTTATAAAATGGACTCCAGAGAGCTCTTGTTCTCTGTACCATTGAGGACACAATGAGAAGTCTGAAGCCTGGAAGAGAGCCCTCACTGGAAGTCAACCTGCTGCAACCCCATCTCAGACATACAGTCTCCAAAACTGTGAAGTAAATTTCTATTGTTTGTAAGCTACCTGTTTGGGGTATTTTATTATAACAGCCTGTTATGGACTAAGACACAGAAACACAGAGAGGCTAAGGAAATTGCTCAAAACTACCCAGCTAAAAAGTGACAGAGTCAGTCTTCAAATTAGATATTTTCATTCTAGCTAAAATCCTGATTCTCTTGCTTTCTGTATTCATAATTATTCATCCATCCCTTCCTTCCTTCCTTCCTTCCTTCCTTCCTTCCTTCCTTCCTTCCTTCCTTCCTTCCTTCCTTCCATTTGTCTTTTTCTTGGAGAACTGAGGATTGAACCCAGGAGTGCATTACCACTGAGTCACAACCCCAGATCTTTTCATTTTTTTATTTTGAAACAGGGTCTCACTGAGTTACCATGTACTGCTGGCCTCAAACTTGTGATCTTCCTGTCTTAGCCTCCCAAGTACTGGGATTACAGGATTACAGTGGTGAAATGGGATGGTGCCAGCAGAGTGGCAAGCCATCCAGTATGTTTGGTTGGGACTGAGAGAGTTCCCAGGTCATGAGCCCTCAAACTAAAACTGGGACAGTCCCTGGCAAACTTGGACAGTAGGTTGCCCAGGCACACATATCTTACGTAGTTTCCACCAGTATTGTGTCTCAAAGTTAGCCCACTATAGCAAAAGCTCACTGCTCTTGAGCAGGGTAGCCCACAGGAAAGAACACTGGACTGGGGTTCAGAGGGTTTTGTCTCAAGGCCCAGGGATACCTCCTATCGGTTGACTTTAAGCCACTTTCCTAATGTCTCTGAGTTTCTGTTTCCTTTTGTGTAAAATGAGAATTATATCACCTAAGGACTTAGCATCAAGATCATGTTAAAAAGTATTCATGACACCAGCCTTGAAAACTTAATGAGATCAGAAGCAACTTAGTGAGACCCTGTTTTAAAATTAAATTAAAGGAAAATAAAATAAAAAGGGCTAGGGGCATATCCAGAAGGTAGAATACCCTTGGGTTCAATCCCCAGCACAAAAAAAAAAAAAAAAAAAAGAAAAAGAAAAAGGTGTTCATGATTTATAAAGCATCTTACAAATGTTATTGTTGGCATTCACAGATACACTAGAACCCCTTAGGTGAAGGGCCACGATCCTTGGGATAGATTAGTCTATTGTGTGAACACAATTATGCTCAGCTCCTGAAAACACACACATTTTGGATGCAAGTGGCTTAGGACATTACTCTGGGGTGTGAATCCATAGTCTTCATTAATACCTCAAAAGTTATCTAACACCCAAGAACCAGAGTCTCAGAAAGATAAGCTGCTTTACTGGCTTCTAGACCTGGCCAATTTCTCAAAGATTCTGTAATATTCATTGTTTATCAAGATAAATAAGAAGTAGAAATTAAGTCTGGAGGATATTAGTATAAATGACTCTGCAGGTTACAGAGCAGAAAGACAACAGAGGTCTTTCTCCTCTGGAAATGTACTCTGCCAACCAAAGTTCCTTCTGCCTCCAAGACATGTAGTTTCTTTTCTAAACATTTCTGCTTCTTAACCCTTGATCTACCAATATGACACATATGGACTTTAAAAGACAGGATGTATTTGACCTAAAAATTATGATGTATTTATTTAACCAGTCTACCTAGAAGAGACTTAGGTCAACAAGATTTTATAAAAAAGAAAACTGAAATTGGAAGAAGTACTAAGGATGAGAAGCCAAAACTTCTAATCAAATTCTGCCCTGTTAGGAGTTACATAATTAAAATAAAGTCTGTTACCGTCAAGTAACTACCAAGCACAAATAAACTGAATAGTCTGGATAGAAAATTCTGGTAGCCCCCAGTCTAGCCAGTTACGGGCTAAGATACTATACTGGGTATTCACCTGTACCTGTTTCCAATATACCAAAGGAAACATCAATTTTGGGACTGTGAATGTTTTTCTTATCTCCAGTAATATAAGAGCAAACTTTTTCATTTTTTACTGACAGCATTAAACATTTTATAATTCTGCTTGTCACAAGCTTTTTATAGAAGGCCTGGTATCAGATATTAAATTAACCAGACAGGACTTAATTGAATTTATAAGCACGGGGGTAGGAAATGTAAGCAGATGGACAAGCCTAGCAATGTGCTGTCAGCAGTTCAAACACACACACTCCCTGATGATGTCTAGCAAGACACACACACAAGACAGCAGGACCACTCCAGCTCAGCACAGGGCATGTCTGCTTCATCCTCGACGCAATCAGGCTTGAAAGGTGGTTGGGGAAAGGGAGATTCTCTGGGGTTACATACCACATTCTTGTAGAAAAAATAGAGAATCATGTTGGAAAGTCGCGTGTAACACCAATGCCCATGAACGAGAAGGAGTTTGCTGAGATGTCTAAACTGAGAAATGGCAAAGTCACTGGCCATCACAGCCTGCAAAAAAGAGGAGAGAGAAGGCTGTCCTGATGGAACATGATGTGGACAGCCTGACCATCACTACACTCAAATTAATCAAATCTACCTTACACGTAGATTAAAAAAAATCAGTGGCAACAAAAACAAAGAGAGAACACACACACACACACACACACACACACACACACACACACACACACAGTAGCAGCAGCAAAAACAAAAATAAAATATATAGAAATTATAAAACTTTAATAGATTTCTTGGAGTTACCACTCCAATTTCCAATAGATTCTCATGAAATAAGACTTCTCCTTAGTTACTATTCATGATGTAATTTTAGGCAATGGCCTTTTCCTAGAAAGCAGGTCCCTTAGCAAATACCCTGTCTTCTGCATTATAATATGCTCATGTTTGCCCTCAATGAAGAAAATTAAGAAGTATTGCAGTCAGGACTTCATATGACATTGTGTCATGTGTCAGGCAAAGAAGTATCTGAATTGCTCATCTTTATAAAGATATTATAATAATGATTCCAGGGAAACCCAGAGCCTCATATTACACTTTTCCTCTGGCAGCCTTTGATCCATACATTTAAAATCAGTCTTTTAGATTGTGCCTAAAATACTATCCAACACACACACATGCAAACATGCAAACAGGGTAGCCTCACCTCTCTCATTCTCACTCACTCATGCCTTCTTCCTTCCTGTCCCCTATCTTATCTTCCCTTCCTTCCCTACCCTCAAGAGCTTTATGTCCATTTTTCAAATCCTACTAGCTTTTCTCAATGTCAGAATCCACAAATCTATTAGAGGGACAAAAACTGAATTTCTACAATCTAGATAAGCTCTACTTTTAAAATAGAATGAGTAAACAGAATGAGTACAGCTACAATTACCCAGGAAAATACTATAATATTCACCCAGTAAGTAATCAGCAAATTAGTGGGCAGAGTTCTGGTCTCCCATGCCTGGATAACCATACACAGCTTCTTTGCTGCAGAGATTTTATCATGGAAAAGGCACCCTCAGATGGGCAGTCAAAGTTATGGTACCTGGGTACACACATCTACTCACCTGCATGCCTTCTTGTCCTGAGACCCCTATCCCAATGTCTGCCACTTGTATCATGCTAACATCATTTGCACCATCACCTTGATGGGGAGAAGAAAAGGTGAGAAACCCATAAGGTATAAAGATGGAGACTTTGCAAACCTGTAGCAGCTACTCAAGTGAACAAATAGGTCCTTCAAGGATTATCCCATTTCTCCAAGTTATTTGGAAGCTACTTAAGCAGAATTAAACGTGGCTTTCTGCTGCCACCAGAAATAATTCTAAACTCAATACCATCCAAGAATCCATCATGTCATGACACCTACCAAGACCGATCATCCCCTTTTCCACATCATTTGTGCTACTTTCAATTCTCCAGATATACCCTGCTCCTCTGGCTACTACACAAGTGGCTTCTCTATTTTTATAATACTACCTTCAACACCCCAACCTCACTTTGCTGACTTCCAACTGTTCTTGCTCTCTGCTTAGATTTTCTCTAAGAAATCCTTCTCAAATTCTCTTTAGATCAGATGCCCTTCCTCAGATCTAGTACTACCCTATGTATCTCTGTCATATCTGTCACGTGGTATTATCATAATTATAGTTTTTGTTTTGTTTTTTGTCTCCTCCAAAATTGGAGGATTCTTAGGAAGGAGTATTACTCTCCTTTGGTAATGAATATATGTCATTCCCAGAGGCCTGCTAATCATTCACCTGTCTTCTGATCCTAGTTTCCCTGATATGCTTTCTAGTGTCTCTAATATGCTTTAGGAATTCTGAGTCCATGGGTTTTGTTAGTGTGAATCAAATATCCATATCCAAATATCCAAGCCTGGTCCATTTCATGGCTCTCCTTTTGCTGTCCTCTCTGCCAGGAATATTCTCCCCCACATTTCTTGTGGCTTGCTTTTCTCCATCAAGTTTCTGCTAAGGGACAGGCTTAGCAGTCAGACTGCTGAACACTGAATTGAAAATGGCAACACCATTTGCTCCTGAAGGGTTCTGCATTCCCCTTACTCTGTCTTTTTTCCCCAATAGCATTTGTTGTTTCTCCATTATCTAGGAAAAAAGCCTGGTACAAAGAAGGCACTCAATAAATATATGTTGAATGGAAAAAAATAAATGAATTGTTCATGTACCTGATTTAACATTTTGGAAGGTAGAATACTGAATTCAGTTCTTTGATTCAGTATTCTGCTCTAATCAGGCACTGATTTGGGGGGAATCTGATGCATATCCTAAGGAGTCCTGACTATTGTATTGTTTGCCAAGTCACATGCTTAACACCTGGTTCACAGCAGGTAGAGAAATAGGTGATAAGGGAACAGAGGGAGGGAGTAAAGGGAGGTGGAGAGAAAGCAGGGCAAGTGGGAAAAGGAAAGAAAGTGTGGGAGGAAAAGGACAGACCAAAGTGTTAACAAACATACAGAAGGAAAGTCAGACAGAAGGGTCAGCTTCTGGTGTGGGTGCAAGGGAGAAGCTCTGGGCCAGTTGTACTCACCAATAGCCAGGGTCATCACCCGGAGATGGTTGCGCACCAGTTTCACCACCTCACTTTTCTGCAGGGGCGTGGCTCGGCAGCAGACCACAGCTTCGCACCATGCAGTCAGCTCCAGGAACTGCCTTTGCAGACTCTCTTGCAGGGCAAACTCCAGGGTCTTCCCAGTGATGACAAGTCCAGCCCGTGGCGCTGGGTCTTGGGGGATGGGAGATGGAGGGAAATCCTCTCTTAATGATGCTTGCTCAGGAGAGGCAGAATGTTTCTTCTGAAGTTCTTTCAAAATTGTGCTCATCAGCACCTCACAGGCATCCTTGAACCAAGAGGCAGAGATAGTTAGGTTTAGGGCTCTGCTGGAGAGCCAGCTACATTTCTCATCGGCATTCTTTAGCAGTTGCTGGATCAAGGCAACTTTAAGCAATTATAAAAAAGATTTGCTAGAGTTTGAATGTGGTTTGTCCCCACCAAAACTCATACTGAAGCTTATTTCATCAATGCAATCGTATTGAGAGGTGTGGGACTTTTAAGAAGTAGGGTGCATTGGGAGGTGACCTGGCCATTACAGCCCTTGTGAAGGGATTAATGCTGGATTGCCACCATGGTTTAGGTCTCTTAGGAATAGCTTAGTTCTCTCAAAAGCAGGTTATAAAAGAGCAGCCTGATCCTCCCTCTACTCTTCCTTTCTTTCTTGCCACATCTGCTCTTTCACACTCACTATTTTCGCATGCACTCCTGCCATGTATCTGCCATGAGCCTCTCACCAGAAGCTGCAGCTGGCACCATGCTCTTGGACTTCCAGAACTGTGAGATAAATAAGCCGATTTTCTTTGCAAAGTACCCAGCCTCAGGTATTTTGTTATATCAACACCAAATGGACTAAGAAAAGATTCACCTATAAAGTGAAGCTACCTTGCTACCTTTACCTTAGAACAAATTTGATTCTGTATATGTCCAAAGCTATGGGAAAAAAAGCATACAAATGATGATTCAAATATGTTCATTCTAGGCACAGTATTTGATTAAAAAAATTATTTGTAAAAACATTCTGGACTTTGGTTAGAAAGAAACATATCCTGAGGTCATTGAAAAAAATCAAGATGTTTATTAACATGAGATGATGTTTAAGATATTTGTAATTGAAAAAATAGTCTTTGTAGTATTCATATGTTTATAGCACAGAATAAAGTCTAGGTGGATATTCATCAAAATACGATGAAATTTTTTGTAATCCTATGATTAAAGGTTTATTATAGGTGTTTTATCCTCTTTTGAGTATATGTGCAGGTTTTACAGATATTTTCAATATAAAAATAATATAATGTTGGCATGGTAGCACATGCCTATAATCCCAGTATTTGAGAGGCTGAGGCAGGAGGATAGTGGGTTCCAGTACAGCTTTAGCAATTTAATGAGACTCTCAGCAACCTACCCAGATCCTGGCTAGGGGGTAGTGTAGCTTGGAGGGAGAATGTCCTTGGGTTCAATCCTCAGTACCACCAAGAATAAAAAAGTAAAAATAAATGAAAACAATATAGAAACAAACATATAATCTTAATTATTCAAGGACTCCACATTTGTGACTCCACTTACTAGATGCAATTTGTCTGTAATCCCACATGATATATATATATCATATATATCATATATATATATATATATATTTTCTGTACTAGGGATTGAAAACAGAGGCATTCTACCTCTGAGCTACATCCCCAGCCCTATTTTTTAGTCTTTATTTTGAAACAGGGTCTCACTAAATTGCAGAAGGCCTCACTAAGTAGTTGAGGCTGGCTGCGAACCTGGATCCTCCGTTCTCAGCCTCCCAAGTGCTGGGATTACAAGCATGTGCCACCATGCCCAGCTCCCACATGCAATATTTACAGACCTTTTCAATCATATATGTTTATGTGTACAGAGAGACATTTGGATCATGTGATATATGCATATTTCCATCTGGAGCTAAACGAGTTGATGTTTCCCTCTAATCTATTTGGTGGAATTTAAAAAATTTTTCTTCTCTTTGTTGTTGATTTTGTTATTTAAAATGGCTCCCAATCATAGGCCTACAGTGCTGTATAGTGTTTCTCAGCGTACAATGGCTATATGTGCTGTACTGAGAAATAAGGCTGCTAGATAAACTTTGTTCAGCATGTTATAGTGCCATTGGCCATGAACTTAATGTTAATAACCTAACAATACATATTATATAAGGTGTCATTAAACAGAAACCCACACAGAACACAGTTGTGCATTGCGCAGTTGACACATTGTGACCACAGGCAGATCCAGAGAGGGAGGTGGGGAGGTAGGGAAGAGAAATGGGAGATCTGATGCTGGAAACTATTCAAATAACCCTTTGTTCCTACATGAAATGATTTGTATGGATGTAAAAGTTCTCTAGGGGGTGGGGTCGGGAGGGAACAGGGTGGGGACACAGAACAGAATGCTGTGTGCAGGTACCTATGTGTCACTCTGAACCTCGCTATGATGTATAATTACAATGCATCAATAAAAAAAAAAAAGAATGGAAACCATGTAAGGTTTATAAGTGGCCTCACTTCTGTAAACTTAATGGAAATCTGTAGAGTTGGCACATAGAAATGACTTCAGACATTCCGTAAGTTGACTGCCAGGTGGTCACTCAGAATGTTACAGAAGCCATTCTTTCACTACATGACAAATTAGGCTCCATGAGCTTCAAGTAGCTTTAAAATATTAGGGATTCCTGAGGAGTGGGGGTGGGAAAAAGGGAAGGAATTTAAATGGCAGTGACTGAGCTTCTACTCATAAAATTATAAATTAAATTATGCTCATTGAAATCTGTTTAGTTATCTGGAAAATTCAGATGTGCAGAATAACTATTAACAGCAAATAATATTAGCTACAGTATACACTCAGTAAATACTTCTTACACTGATAGTTTTTAATGCCTTCCTATATAAGTTGTGTATTTATAAATAAATTTCTTAACCCTACTGATTTTATTGTTCATAAAACTCTCTGTGCATCTCAAAAAGCTAGGATAAATTATTTCAAACGTTTTCACCATAAACAAATGGTAAATATTGGAGTAGTTACATTTAACTTGTTTTTACTATGACATAATGTACACATGCACTGAAATATCACGTGGTACACCATTAATATGTATGACTTTTTAGACTCAGTTAAGAAATAAATTTCACTTAAAAAACCTATCAAAGTGCAAAAAATAAAATAAAAAGAAAGAAAAAGAAAGCCAGTGCAGGAGTACTTTAGAAGTATAACAGACACACCTTGCCATTGTACCCTAGCTGACTAACCCTTCAGGTTATGGTATTTATTGTTTCCTGGAAATGAAAAGGCGTAAGGCAGAGTCTTACAGTCACGGTACTAGTGACATTTGGGCCACATAATTCTTGGTTGCGGGGGTTATTTCCCATGGTAGGATACTCAGTAGCATCTTTGGCCTCTGCCCACCAGACACCAGCATTACCCTCTTTCCCCCAGTTGTGACAATCAAAATGTCTCCAGACAGTGTCCAGTGTCCCTTGGGGGCAAACTCATTTTTAGTGACTAAATGGCTAGCCTATTCTTGCACTCAGTCTCCTCCTAGTACTGGGCACTGGCTGGTGGTTGTGCTTAAGGGGACCCTGGGCCACTGCCTGGTGTAAGGAAGAACCCACTAGGTGTGGAATAAGGAAAACTTGCTTCTCAAAGTGCACCATTCTGCTGAGTACTGACGGGGGCCAGGCATGAAAAGCGTGGCTGACCAAATGTGGCGCAGGCCTAAGACGTGATCCCAAGACTTCAGAGAGGGCAGGTGGCTGGGACAGGAGGATGCCACTGGTTAATCCTCATGACAGAGGAAGAAAGGAGGGTAAAATAAATATTATACACAGATCCCAGAAGGTGTTACTCTACTAGGAATATCCTGAGAAAAATAAAATACCCTTTGCCTGATTAGAAAATTTGTGCTAGAAATTAGTGGGAGGAAAAATTGGGGGATGGAGGAGAAGGTTGGGTTTGAATCTTTTACATTTCTTCTCCAAAAACAACTCTTGCCCCTTAAACAGTTCCAAAGTTGTTATGTTCAGGAGCACTATCTAAGAATTACCACTAGAGGGCATGATTATGATGAGAGTCTATTTTTTAGAATTATAGAAACATTATTTACCTGATTCCAAAAGAAATGATCACTTCCCTTCAGCTGGAATGGGAGGTAGATTCCTGTCTTAAGATTTGACATATTTTGAGAAGACTTGATATATTTTGTCATTTGGGGGATGTTTTGCTAAATGCCAGCATGGAGGGGAAAAAGTTAAAAATATAAAAAGGAAACTTTTTTCTAATGTCTTTATTAGAAATGATTCCTCTGTATCATTATTATTTTCCACTAAGCCTTTAGAAAAACTATGGAATCTGCCCAAATATAGACTAGATAACTAGACTGAATAAATATCAAGAAAATAAAGGTTATCAGCTTTTCTTTCTCCTTATATACATCCAATTCCAAATTCTCTATTGGCTTTGAGAAAAACAAAAGGACTGGTTTGATCTCATTCTACATACTTTGGTTTGGGTATTAAGGATGAAGAGCTTGTCGTCTGGGTCCAGTAGCTTGCAGGCATAAGCTATGTTGACAGCTGTCTCCTGTTTGTCCCCCGTCAGCATCCAGATCTTGATGCCTGCTTTATGAAGGGCTTCTATAGATTCAGGAACTCCTTCCTGCAGACGGTCTTCAATGCCAGTAGCCCCTAAAAATAGCCCAAGTGCAACAAGGCTTATAAGAAATAGAAGTCAGCAGAAGCTCACCTGGTCTATAATTAGTATTATTTTTTAAATATACTTTACCTGGTCTATAATTAAATCCTATCCATTAGCCAACTTAATTCTAAACTATACAAACTGTTCAGTAGCTTCTAAAGATCAAAATAAAGTGAAAATCCGATAAAAGTCATATATAAAGCAATATTTTGGAGGGAGCTTCAAGGCTCACTGAATTTATCAAAACTAACTTAGTCTCCTTGTGGATAGCTTTTCCTTAAGGGTTTAATTACTTATGTAACCTTGCCCTATAAATTTTATAATTCTATGATACTCTGAAGGGTAAGGGCATGTTTTTTTGTTTGTTTTTTTTTGCAGTACTAGGGATTGAACCCAGGGGCATTCTACCTCTGAACTACACCCCCATTCCTATTTTATTCTTTATTTTGAGACAGCGTCTCACTAAGTTGCAGAGGAACTCACTAAGTAGCTGAGGCTGGCTGTGAACCCGGATCCTCCTGTCTCAGCCTCCCAAGTACTGGGATTACAAGTGTGTGCCACCATGCCCAGCTTAGGGCATGTTTTTAAAGAAGGCTCTTATCAATAAAATGCAGTTCTATCTGCAATGCTATTTCATAATATAAATCCACAATTTCCTTTTCTGAAACAATTAGGGCAATGTGTGTTTTGGAATTCGAAAGTCTTTTGGATTTTAAAAAGGTAGTATGATACTTTTTACCTTATTTTCTGATACCTGATAATCAGAAATATTACTATTCCTCTAGGAAAACTTAAACATTTTCATGGTAATTAGAAGAATAAATACTATAAGTAGTCATATCAAATCATGCCTGATTTTGCTGCCAAATGAGTTTTGGTATTAAGTCCTCAGAGTGTTTTCGATTTCGAAATTGCAGATGAAGAAAAGCAGACCTGTGCTACTTACACTATCATGGAGACATTACTTAGGAGTGGGCATCCTCATTCTATTTGATAGATACTGAGTGAGATGATTGTTTTTCTGCTAAATAGAAGAGTAGAGTTCAGAAACTGGTGTCTCGGTGTGTTGGCGTTTTTATTAGTATCTAGATCCCTATACTCTAGAGCAGTGGTTCTCAAACTGACCACTCCTTAGAATTATTTAGGAAGCTTTTAAAAATTCCATGTGCAGGCCACAGACCAGACCAATTGAACCAGATTGCCTGGGGTTAGGCTACAACCATCACTTAAAGCCCTTCTGATGATTCCGAGATGCAACTCAACCTAACACAATAGGTGTCAGTACAGCAATTTTGGTTGAAATCAGGAAGTTAAAGAAGAGGACTAGGTTTTTATTAGTTATTACAGATGCAAAGTGAAAAACATGGACCCTGGAGCCAGGTAGACCTGAGTCTCATGTTTGGTTAGTTAGTAACTAACTCTAATGGCTACCAGCACCAGATCTACAGCAAGTCACTGAACTGCTCTGTGCCCTGTTTCTTCCAAATAAGACAGAAATATGTGGTGAAAATTTGAAAAGACAGTACATATTAAGTACCTTGTCCAATGCCTGGCAAGAAACTTCAGCTTTCTTTTTTTTTTTTTAAGAGGGTTTGCAAATTTATTTATTTTTATAGTATAATTGATTCATTTATTTATTTTTCTTGGCACTAACAATTGAACCAAGGAGCATTATTACTCTGAGCTACATCCCCACCCTTTTATTTATTTATTTTTATTTTATTGGTGCATTGTAATCATACATCTTAATGAGGTATATGATGGTAGAGGCATACATGCACACAGCACTCATTTAACCCTTTCTTCCCCAATTCCCACCCCATTCCCTTCCCCCTGCCCTCATGTTTGGCTTAGTGATTGATAAGTTTGTGAATGTACATCATGTGCACCCCCCCATCTCCCTCAGTTAGGTCACCTTCTTTACTCATCTAAGATTTTTTTCTCCCTTATCTGGAGTCCCTCCTATGTAGCATTTTCTCCCTAGCTTCTGCATATCAGGGAGAGCAGATGATTTTTTACTTTTTGTGACTAATCTCACTTAGCATAATGTTTTCCAGTTCCATCCATTTCCCTGCAAATGACATAATTTTGTTCTTCTTTATGGCTGAGTGAAATTCAATTGTGTACATATCCCATAGTTTTATAATAAACTCCACTGTTGATGGACTTCTTGGCTGGTTCCATAGTTTGGCAATTGTGAATTGTGCAGCTATAAACATACATACACATGCATTCTTGAACCAAGAAATTTGGCTTTGAACTCTATGTTCAGTGTTGAGGTTTTATTTTTTTTTATAGATTTATTGGTGCATTTTAGTTTCATATCATAATGTAGTTCACAGGGATAGTGACATACATGCACTCAGCACTTGGTGGCTTTCCCCTGGCTCCCTCCCTCCCCTCCCCCTTCCCCATACATGATATTGAGATTGGCACTGGTATTCTCACATATATCCATAACAGCAATGGAAGTGATTCCTCCTCTCCACTCCCTATCCCCTAGACCACCTCCCTTGGTCCACTGGGGTTTTTCAGTGTTGGAGTTTTAAATGATCTTAAGAACGACTATCCTGATCCCACCTCAAATAAAGTCTGGCTCACTGCAGTGGGAAACAGAATGGAATGGATTGGAAGCTGGGCAGCTACTGGACTGAACAGGATAGGCAGAGCCACATACATTCACTAGATTAAACTGGGAGAAAAGGTACTGGTGAATAAAGTACTTAAGAGGCAACTCATGCTTTAAAAAATTCTCTGTTCGGGTCACATAGCATGATCTACCTACCAAGTAATGTCAGTTTGTTCTCCAACCTCATGGCAGATTCAATCAGTAATTCTTCCCTGTTGTCAATGCTGGTTTCAGCTAAAAAATGATTTCTCAGCCACTCTGTATATTCAGTGTCACTCATGACCTAAGGGAGGAAGAGAAAAAGAGCTTAGAGAAGACCATATGATTTTGTAGAATCCTACCACGACTGACCTCTGGCAAATATCAAGCCATCAACTTGTCTGGGGCATACCCTCCCTGGGCACCGTCATGCCAGGCCCCTCCCTTCTCACCACTGGACTTCTCAAACTTTGTGATCCGACTGGTGTAGTGCTGATGCTATAGCTTAGCATCTCTGTGAAATTCTAGGCATTATCTATGATGCAAGTGGTTTAATCTGTTTAAACCTGGGAGTATACAGCTGGGTGGCCTCCAGCTGATAGTTCAATCCAGGGTGACTCTAATGGTGGAGCTGAGAAGGTGTTGTCAGGATTGCTCAGTTTGAGGGATTCTAACCAATAGAACCTTTGATGCCTTTTGATGGTTAATGTGGTTAAACATTTGTAGTGGTAAAAGGAGAAGGGCCATAGGGGTAAAGCAAGAAAATCTTATTCCCAACAAGAATTAAGTGCAATTCCTGGAGAAGGAACCAATGGTATATTTTTCTTTGTCTTTAGTTGCTGTAAGGTATAAATCCACTGGTCTGTCTATCTATCTATCTATCTATCTATCTATCTATCTATCTATCTATCTATCTATATTTTTGGTACTGGGGATTGAACCCAGGGGTGTTCTACCTCTGAGCTACAACCCCAGCCCTTTTTATTTTTGTTTTGTTTTGTTTTTTGAAACAAGTCTCGCTAGGTTGCTGAGAGTCTAGCTACACTTTTTAGGCTGCCCTGGAGCCTGCAATCCTCCAGCCTCAGGCTCCAAAGCCTCAGTCTAGCTACACTTTTTAGGCTGCTCCTAGAGCCTGAGGCTGGAGGATTGCAGGCTCCAAAATACTGCAATTACAGGCATGGGCCACTACACCTATCTCAGTTCTTATATCTCAGTTCTTATAAAGCAAGGCAGAATGGAGGGGGTGAGGCAATTTCTCTATCCATTTCCTTTTGCCCACATGGTAATTTGGTAAGAGAGAATCTGACACCTGTCCTTGAACTCAAAAGGCTGGGAGCTGACTGAACTTTGAACATTTCACCTTTCCTACAACTGTGTGTAAGGTAGGCGGTTGATCCTTTATATAGTTGGTTCACTGAGCTTCTTGAGTCTATAAAAGGTACTACTTTCTCTAACAGCTCCCAAGAACTAGAATTCGGGTAAAGGATGAGAGGTTCTGTTAGTAACATCCCTCAAATAATTTCTTGAAGCCCTCTCTTCTTTGTTATTACCAAAAATTTTATTTTGAAAGGGTACACTATGTTCCAAGATTATTCTCAATAAAGAATAATCAATATAGAGAAAAATCTAGTAAAGTGACCTGGGTTTACAGAAAAAGTCTTGTGAACATATAAGGAAAAAAAATCAAGAGCCTATAAGTGAAAAATTAAGGCGGACCTCTGGCCTCATTCTTTCCAAATCATATTTAATGCTATAAGACAGAGGGAAAGTAAGTAAGTTCCAGGGATTTTTTTGTTTCTAAACAACTGTTTATATACAAAGGCACTTGCAGAATATTCAAACATGTGAGAACTTAGAGAATACAACTTTTAGGCACCCTCCTGGAAAAATACTTTGGGAATGTGGAATAAAGAGGCTGTGAAAAAAGACTCGGTGGTCTAAGGACTTTCCTCAATACCTGGACTAGGGTTTGACACATGCTAGTTTTCAGTAAATAGTGGCTAAATAACGGAAAAATTAATAAAAGATGGAGTGTGCCAGAAAGTCTCACCTTCTTTGCTATACATAAAGTGCGTAGTCCCCGTTTGGCATAGTCATCCAAGTGTCTCTGGGTTTTCTCCCTTATTACCATCTGTTGTTTCTCCAGATTTGCTCCATCTGAAATAAAGAATAAAAACTATTGTTCATACCAGTCTGTCCCACTGGAGATTTTTAAAAGCAATGATATGTTTAATTCACAATAAACAAAAGGCGTTCCAATTTTGTATCCCAAATGTGTATCTATAAAAGGAATCCTTCAGAATACATTTTTTCCTTTATTCGTTCTTCTTTGGCAAAGTACCAAGAACTTAATACAAACATGGTTCCCACAGTATAATAGCAACAGCAACAATAACTATAATAATGGTAGGTGTCATTTACTAAATCAGCACTTACTTACATTAGCTAGGCACTTGTCCAGAGGGACTTCATACATTGTATACAGTATGTCATTAAGCTGCTCAGGAACCTATAAAAGAGGTACTATAATACCCACTTCATTGAAGACTTAGGCACAGAACAGGTAGTTTTATCAAGATATGGCTAATAATGGGGTCCAGATTTGAACCTAGATCTAGGTAGCCCCCAAACTTATTTGCTTTCCCACTAAAACCTAGGTAGTTGTCCTCTTCCAATGGTGACCAATCTCCAAATACCTACTTCTTTGCCTTTACAAAACCACTGAGAGTGATATGAAAGATATCATACCACTACCACATCACGACCCATACCACTACCACATCACTACCTCTCAACTGTGTTTGAACCTACCTGGAGAAGTCACGGAGAGCAGCTCCATGATTACAGAATCAGCACCCTTTGTATATACCACGACTTCGTTGGAAAGAGGATGCCGGACAACAACGGACATTCTTTTTCTCACTGAGTCAAAGGGTAGGATGTGTAGGAGTTGAAATGTTAACGATCCCAAAGCAGCAAAGTCCACCATGACCTGCTCGGGTGTCCGTGACTGTAAAGTGCATTGGTAAGCCCTGGCGGCATACACTAGGGCTGCCTCATCTGGGCTCTCGGCCTCGTAACACAGGTCGGAGGCCGAGGGCTGTCCCGGGGGGGATTCCACCTTGCCATCTGTGAGTCCTGCATCACTGGGTTGCTCCTCCTTAACTTTCGCACAGCAAGCTGAGTTACTAGAGGGCTGGGGGCTCCCGCCCAGCTCGAAGTCCTCTTCTTCCACAGGAGAAGCCTGTTTCACTCGACTGAAGAGAGACAGTCTGCCTACAAAGGCACCTGGAATCCCACAAGATGGCTCTTTCCCACTCGCGAGGCATGGTGAACTTGATCTTCGCACAGACAATCTCTGGAAGAGATTTTTAATTTCTTCCAAGGATTTAATGGGCATTCCACTCAGTGAAGAGAGCCTGATCTAGGAAGGACAATGATGGAGGTCTTAATAATACAGTCAAAAACAGCTTATAATAACTTTGACGTCCAACTGGGAAAAAAATGAGACATGAAGAAGTACTTCTCTTTTAAATAGTTAGTAACCTGCTTCCTCCTTACAATTGCCATGAAAAACATGAATACTAAAAGCCGCCAGGGAAAAGGATGTGCTGAGGATGAGGCGATTATAAATTTCTACAACCATTTGGGAAGAAACTTGACAACTGATAGCAAAAGACATAAAATGCTAATATTGGGCATACTTACAGCAACTTTTCTTAAAGAAATACCTTGAGATAAAGAAAATTCATAATGTGGAAGCTAAGCAGTAATCATCATAATAGAAGAGGGACTTTAGATAAAGGAAGAGAAATCTCAGTGGGGCAATGGAGGTGGCCTAGAGGAGCATGGTGGGAGCATAATGTCACTTCCACTGACATTATATATATATATATATATGAAATTATCAATGCCAATCTCAATATCATGTACTGGGAAGGGAAGAGAGTAGGGAGGGAGCTGGGGGGAAGCTCACCAAGTGCTGTGTGCGTGTATGTCTCTATCAGCTTGAACTACATTATGATGCGAGACTATAATGCACCAATACAAGTACATTAGAAAAAAGGAAAATCCATAATCTTTACTGTGTGTGTCCTAAGCAATAATTTAAAAGTTGTGAACAAATTAAGTATTCAATAATTAAAAACAGAAACATCTTCTTGGAATATTATAACAATATTTTAAAATAAAGCTTATAAAAACCATGGGGTAATACTGGAAAAGCTATAAAACAGTATGAAGACTGTAAGAACAAATTAGGTAACAATATGCAGTTAAAACACCAGAAGAAAGTAAAAGTAAACCAAAAGGCTAATAAAATGTGTTTTTCTTTTACTTTCCAGATTCTATACAAGCTTACTTTGACTGTATTAAAAAAAATTGAGGCCAATAAATAAAGTAGCTTAAGCAAGAAAAGTTATTATAATATGAATTTGAATTTCTATTTTTATAGAACTTTTTCTTATTTGTACCATGATTTTTATTAGATCTCTTTGTATCAGTGATTAAACTTAGAATTTAATACTAATCATAGAAGATCAGTTAATTGAATTCTAAAATTTTCTCATTCAGAAATGCCTGGGGAATTAAAAAGTTTTCTCCTAAAAATTACTAACTTTATCATAGTTTGAAGATCTCATGCTGGTCGATTTTCAGTTAGTGGCTGCTCAGAAATTAGACAAAGAATGAATTCTGATTAATTCCTATTCACTACTTTTCTGTCATTACCTTTAGATATTATGGAACTGTGACTCTTACAGTCTACAGAGATTTTCTTTCAGGCAGTAGAATATTATATTCTTTGGGAATAAGGCACCAATATTTCTTAACAGAAAACACCAAAAGATGCCATCTTGGGACAGATGTATGAGAAAAAAATGTTACATAGGGGAAATTATAGATATTGAGTGATTTATTCCTTAACTATATAACTACTTTTCAAAGAGCAACTTTCTAGGAAAACTTTATAAAAATAAGTTTCTGATCAAATGCAGCTTAATTGGAAGAAAAGTACTTTTACATTAACGTTGACCACTTCTGAAGTTGCTAAAAGAAAATGATCTGATGGAAAATTAAAATTTAATTGGGTTGTACTGCAAACTGAATATTAAATGGTTATGTGGAAAAGGGAGAGAGTTATCCACAGGGAAGCTAGCTGAGCCAAGTGGTCAATTTCCAGTCTCTAAAGCAAGCTTTTCTTTTTAATAGGAAATAAATTTTCCATGAATTCTAAGCTATGACAGACTTTTAAAATCCAAATTTTTACAGGAGCCAAAGAATCTTGATATATTATACATGTATTGGATTTTAGACTGAACTTAAAACTGGCTCAACTAGTTCATGATAAAGGTGGATTATGATTAAATGTAATGATGAATCAAATACTGCATTTTTTGTTTTGTTCTGTTTTGTTTTTGATGCAATGCATGTAATGTTGGAAGTCTCAGAAATATCAAAGAAAGCTTCAATTTGGTAAGGAATCTAAAGCAAATGTTCTGATCAGCTATTTTTCTTGTATGTGTGTGGTACTGGGGATTGAACCTCCAAGATTCACCCCCATCCCTATTTTATTTTGAAACAGGGTCTCTCTAAGTTGCTGAGAACTTTGATAAGTTGTTGAGGCTGGTCTTGAATCTGTGATCCTCCTGTCTTAGCCTCCCAAGTACTGGCATTACAGGCATGCACCACTACACCAGGCTCATCAGCTGTCATCTTAAGGTAAACATTGTAGTAGCAGTGAGCCATACCACCTGGGTTTAAATCTCACCTCCCCCACAAACTGGTTTTGTGACCCTGAGTAAATTACTCAATGTCATCTGTAGAATGGGGAATAGTAAAGTAAGAGTATTTAATTTACTCAGAGGATTGCTGGAAAGATTAAACACTGTAATACCAGTAAATCACTTAGGCCATGAAAAGTGCAGGACAAATAATCAGTTCTGAATAAATGTTATATAGCTGGCACTATCAGCTGCTATTATTATTTGTTGTTACTATCATATAACCTGACCCATACAGATACCTTAAATCCCAAAGTCTCTTCTGTGGAGATCATCTTGGTTTCCTTAAAGACTTTACCTTTTGTCGTGGCTGGTTAGGAGCAGAAACCACTACTGTGTTACAAATTGCCAGTGCAATAAAGAAGTCCATGATATACCCAGTTTCCAGGGGTGGGCTCTGGATGGTCCCATCCAGTGAGGTAAAGAGTTGAGGTGTAATCTGTCTAAATTTGTCCAAAAGTCTGGTATCTGGTACCACATCAGTTTCCTAAAGATTAAATAAGGCAAAAAGACAAAATATTGTTACTGACATAAGAAGTAAATTTGTAACCGGACTCTAAATGAAGCATGAGATGATAAACTGTGTTTTTCTTAAAAAAAAAAAAAAAAAAAAAAAGTTTAATGCATATATAATCATGGGAAGTGATAACAGAAAAATAAAATATCTAAAAATAAATAGAAAATCCAGACTATAAGTTACTAATAGAGACTACCTTGACTACTAAACTAAATAGGAGATAGAAACACAAACTTCCACCAAAATCGAGGTGAATTCCTATTTTTCATTTTGAAATACACAATGCCAGACATATCTTTTATTGTGCCTAGAATTCTACCTTGGCTATAGATTCATCTAACAACAACTGATTAGTACCAACTGTTTTTAAAATGAGGTTGTTATTCATATCACATCATTTTAACAAAGTATTTTATTGCTCAACTTACTTCTACTGTAAAAAGCCAGCTCTTCAAAATAAAATTGATTATGAGCATGCAGATTTAATCCACATTCTCCAGTGATCCTACAAGACATTAATAAGAGTTTTCTCAAGTGATTACTGATCACCAACTATGTTTGGCAAACACACCTCTTCTTAAAGATGTGCTCTAAAAAGTTCTATTATTAGTAAAAAGAAAAATGCTCCTCTTTGTTTAACATAGTGCTTCTCTCACTTATTTGAGAATACTATCTTTACCAAAAGAATGTTAAAGTACAAATTTGGTACTTCTCCAGAGCATATAATGGACTGCTCTAGAGGTCTTTGAGCTGGGTCAAAAGAGGAACCATCTGCTCAAAATCAAGGTTGTAGGAAAGCACCGCTGTATTGTAGAGGAGTCTTGAAAGTTGGCCAGCAAAGCACACTGGCTGCATGGTAGCCAGGAGAGCTGATTTAGAGGAATGAGGAAAATACAGATATGTGTGATTGTGAACTTGGATGATCATGGCTTTCATTTATGCTTCAGAATCTGGTGAGAGTCAACATAGGTTTAATAAGAAAAGAAAATGTAGTGGAAATCATATGCATTTGGGTTTAGGTATTAGCTCCATTTTATCCTTACTGGTGGCCTCTGGCAGCTTACTTAGCCTTCTCTAGCTCCACGTCTACCCAAGGTTTTTTTTTTTTTTTTTTTTTGGCGGTACTGGGGATTGAACTCAGGGGCATTCTACCTCCGAGCTATACCCCCAGCCCCATTTTTTATTCTTTATTTTGAAACCGAGTCTCACTAAGTTGCGAAGTGCCTCACTAGGTAGCTGAGGCTGGCCACGAACCCGGATCCTCCGGTCTCAGCCTCCCGAATGCTGGGATTACAAGCGTGCGCCACCACGCCCGGCCCAAGGTTTTTATTTCATTTTCTGCTCTCACCCTACTTCAATTTTAGGGACTCACAGCTCCACCTCTGCAACTTTGGCTTAAGTGAGGACAGAAATGCCTTCTCTTAGTCCCTTCTGATTCTTAAATACCACAAACCTGAAGGAAAAAGACAAAGCCAGCAGGTTGGGATGTCCCCAATGTCTTCCCTTCCTTTTCTGCTCTGCACAGCTCCACTCATTATTGTGATACTAGCTCAAGTTTTGGTTCTTTTGTGCAGCCCTCTGTGGTCCTTCTTCAGTCCCACAAGGTTGATGACTCCCTTCTCTGTACCCTCATTAACACTTTGGATGAACCATTACCACATCTTTAAAATAGGATCCCAAGTATTTATCTGTATGTCCTTCTTCTCTACCTAAACCAGAATTGAAGGCTAGGAGTGATGTATAATTTTATATCCTACTGTCCAGTGTTATATGCCATGTCTTCACTAATTGATTAATAAAATAATTCACCCCATGAATATTTTTTGTTGATCAGTGGTGCCAGGTACCCCTCATGGAAAGAGGGGTACACAAGGCAAATAGGATCCTGGTTTACATAGAACTCTGACTCTACTTAAGGGAGACCGTAGATCCAAAAGTATCCCATAAAAAATAAACACGATACTTCTAGGTTTTGACAGAGAGAGAGAGATTAGGGGGAGAGATGGAAAGTGTCTGAGACCAGGTGGCAGGGAGGGCTCAGTGAGGAGGTAACATCTGAGCTGAGACCTCAATGCTGAGAAGGAGAGAGTCATATAAAAGACCTAGGAGAAGAGCATCCCAGGGAGAATGAACATCATACGTATTGATGTTCACACTGGCTCACAAAGTAAAGGCTTTTATTTCCAGAACAGGAAATATAAGCCTGGAAATCACAGGCCTTGATGACAGTCATAATCTCCAAAGGCTGGTACCTCTATGCCGGTGCCCTGCCTAGAATCCTTACTCTCTGGCTCTTGCTTTGCCTCCCATGAATGGTATCATTTTACAACCTTCCACTTCTAGAATCTTAGCTTTCATGGTGCTCACAAGCAGGTATTCTTAATCTGGACTGCATGGATGGGCTTTCAGAATCATATGCAAAATTTTTTGCAGTAGCTCATTTTTCAGGTCACATATTATACAGTTTTCTAGAAACACTCTTTCATCTTCAAAAAGGATAAAATCAACTTGCCTAAGACCAAGAGTGAGAGCTGGTCCCATGTTTTGAGAAAGAACATGCCTTCTTCATCTTAAATATAGAAACATGATTTTGAAAAACACAGAACAAAAACAATGACTTGAGAACATCCATATAATCAGAATGTCATGTAACATTGGAATACAGGGCAAGTGAAAACAAAATGGACTGAATGGGAAGATTGAGCCAGTGAAGCAGCTGCATTCAGCAACCTACAAAAATACCTTACTGAGAATAAATGAGGCAGGCACCATGCTTAGATGGTGAAGACTAAAGATGAAAAAGTTATTGCTCTGAAGAAGCTAATGGCATAAGGTAAGATGCAGAAATAAGATCAATGTACTATGAACCAAGGGATGGAGGGAATGTGTTAACAGAGCCCAGAGCCTGGAACCTGAGGAAGGAGAATCTGAGAAGCCTTCAGAAAAGGTGCCATTAAAGGTAGTTATTAAAGAAATAAATATTCCATCTCATTTGGTAAGTAAAGGTGGTTTTATTGTGTTTGTTATTGTTTGTTTCTTTTGTTTTATAGTGGGGGAGGGCAGCACTGGAGATTGTAGTCAGGGGTTGCCTATCACTGAGTTATACCTCTAGACCTTTTTTTTTTTTTTTTTTTAATTTTGACTATCAGCTAAGTGCTAAGAGTCTTGTTAGGTTGCTGAGATTGGCCTCAAACCTGTGATCCTCCTATATCAGCCATTCAATACTGGGATTACATGTGTAAGCCACCTTGGCTGGCAGGGAGAATGTATTTTTAGACAGGGGAATTGGTATAGATAAAGGCAAAGAAGTAGTTGTTTGTTCCAATAAGAGAATAAGGCTTGATTAGGAAACAGTGAAGAGGTTATGGCCTGGACTCACCAGTTTGCCCCTACTGTCCTAGTTCCAAGTAAACATGAAGCAAGTGCTTCTTTTCAGTTGTGTGGAATATGCAAAAGTTCAGTAGAGGGATAGGCAAAAAATAGCACAGAAGAATACAGATATAGATACAAACTTATAATGAGTGTTGAGAAAGGGCTGTATGCATTCCTTCCTTACTTCTTTTCAAAACTTGGAAATAAATTAAGACCATATGTTTGAAACAAACTTGCCACATGGTACAGATGCAATGTAATAGGTACTATATCCTCAGTACCTCAGAAATTAATTGGACAGAAATGACCAGTCCAGTTGCTGCACCTACAGTTGCTGGCAAGTTTACAAAGAGCTAGCAGACTCTCTTCAAAGCCTTCTGAGGTCAAAGGACATCCTGAGGATTTACTCACATTGTGTCTATGTCAGCCATGATCCTTAAACTAAGGCAACCTTCTTCAGGTTTAGACATTATTAGCCCTAAGCAGAAAGATATTTTTTCAGAAATAGCATCTGACTTCTCAACATTGAATTATTTTAAAAATTAGGAAGCCATGATATTATCTGTGTATATTTCCTATTCTCTGTCACCATCATGCTGAATTGAAATTGTGTAGTCTCTTCTCCAGCAGAAAATGAAACAGTGTTTGGCTCTGTTATAACTATGAGTCTGTTCTTTCCTCACACGCTGGGTTCTAGTCATGCATTCACACTTACAATGGGGCTACTGAAAGCAGCCTGCCTGGAATGAGGCACTTCACTGGCTCCTTCTCCACTTCCTACAGCAAAAGTGCTCCCAGAAAGCGGATTTGAGGACTTGCTTCCCAAAGGCCCATTATGAACTGTCCTGCAGCTGTGGGCTCTTGGTTTCCCAATATTGTTGAGGGAGCTGCTGAAAGTGTCCATACAATCTTCTTCTTCAGAGACAGCTTCCTGATAGGACTCTAACCTCTTGGCTGAGGGATAAAAATCACACAGGGTCACCATCTGAGAAGAACAAACTTACAAGTTGAATATGTCATGCAGTTCCTCACACAGCTATTTCACACCATCTCCTCCCTTTTCAAATTTGGCCTCCAAGTCCTCCATCCATTTCCTCACTTAATAAACTTACCTGTGCCTTACTGAGAAAAGTAGAAACAATCAGATAGAAAGTTAGCAGGAGAAACTGAGCAGGAACAGCTCAATCTAACAACTAGTCTGCATCTGCATCCACACACTTTGCCTTTCCTCCCACCACTATAGAGAAAGCATTCCTTATTTCACACACAGAATCCTCACTTGTGATCTGGATCCCGCCTTCTAGGTTCCTCCAGGACTTTACCTTTGTATTTATCCCCCGTTCACTTACACCAATCTCTCCTCAACCAATTCTGGGACTTTCTATCCCCAGCTCTTCATTGACACTACTCTTGTCAAGGTCACCAATCATCTACATAAATAAATCCAATGATCATATATACCTGTCCTTATCTCATTGGAACCCTTAGTAATAGCCGACAGAGTTGACCATTCTTTCCTTCTTGAAATGTCCCTTTGGCTTCTCTGACACACACTTACCTGTTTCCCCTCCCACTTCAATAGCTGTTCCTGCTCAGTTTCTCCTGCTAGCTTTCTTCTCATCTCTCAAACACTGGCGAGCATAGGAGGAACTCCTTCTCTTTTCCAGGAGCACACTCTTCCTTGGCAATCTCATCTGGTCTCACCTTTGAAATAATGTCTGTGCACATGACCTCTAAATCCATGCCTTCAACTCTGACCTCTTACTGAAATACAGTCTCACAAGTTTAAATCTCCATGTGATACTTCCACTTGGATATCTGTGAGACCCCTCCAGCAGATATGGACATGGCTCACTCCCTAACTTCAAATCTCTCACCATGCACCCTGGCCAGTGAAGACTTCCCAAATGGGACTACATTATTTCTATAGATCCTACTCCAGCATTCACCATCATCTATACACTATATGTCCTTTTATTTAAGTTTTTTAATCATCCAGTAGAAAATGTACCAAGGGCACAGAATTTTCTGTTTTTTAATGTGATATTCTTAGGGTCAAAATCAGTGACTTATAGGTACTCAACAGATATTTATTGAAAAAATAAGTAATAGAAACTTTAAATTTAACATGGTTTAAATAGAACTCATTCTCTCTTCCTTTCAAACTTTTATCTGGTTTTCCTCATCTTTGTAAATGACACCTGTTTACTGAAGTCAAATATCTAGACTTTTCCTTGATTCCTCTTCTCTTTCCCATATACAAAGTATCACCAACACCTGTCCACCATGCATCCAAAATACATCCTGAATAACTAGACTTTTATGAATTTCTATTCCCTTAGTCCAAGCCAGCATCATCTCTCAACAAAATGAAAACAAGACTAGCCTCATAAGTGGTCTCCCTGCCCCTCTGCAATCCACTCCTCAAATAATAGCTACAGTGATCTTCCTAAAAGATAAAGCAGATCATATCCCTCCTGTATAAAACTCCCTAGTGGCTTCACAATACCTAGAAAAAAACCAAGAGCAAGGACTCTGTCTTATATCACTCAAAATAGTCTGACCCCTTCTGACCAAACTTTCCTGCCCTTCCTTCTCCTATATTCCCATTAAAATCCAGACGTATTGGCTACCTTTCTTAGAAAATTTACAAGGTCACTACAGTCTGAGAGGTTCCATATTAATGGCTCCCTGTGACCAGAAAGCTTTTGCTCCTGAACTTCAGGATTACATCATTCAGTTCTAGGCTCTCTAGTTCCACTCACAGAGGTCTTGCCTGATCATCTAAAACAAAGTATCCAGCCAATCCTTCCATATCACATCACCTTATTTTACTTGAGTCAAAGGTTGATGTATTTGTGACTATTTTCTCCAACAGAAGCTCTGTGAGAGCAGGAGCCTTGTCTCCCTTGTTTATCATTACAACCAGTGTCTGGAATATAGAGCAGACAATCAATAAATACGTGCTTGTTGGATTGCTGGTTCTCTCTATTCAGCCTCAGATCAGTTACTGACAAAGTATGGTTTGGGGCACATTATTTATAAAATGAAGAATGTTTTCACATTCTATTTATCATAATAATTTTGTCTGTATTTTTTTAAGGGCAAGGAATGGCTAAGAGGCAACACAGTGATCCTAGGTTCTTGTCCCAATTCCTCCAAACACTAAGTGGCTTTCAGCAAAACACTCTTTATGGGCCTCTGTTTTTGTAATCAGACATTTCAGAATGAACAATTCAGATTCAATGACTTTAAGATACTTTCAACTTATGCAAATCTCATACACTCTACCTAAATAATACAGAATGCTTCTCTGTATGATCTTTCAGCTTCAAAAACAGACCCACTAATAGTGTCCCCCAAATTATAACCTTCTCCATGCTCTCACCTATGCCTTTGCTTGGAATATCCGTTCTTGTCTACTAACATAAATCCTAAGCATTTTTAAAGTCTTGATTCAAATGCCAGATCTTCAATGAAGACCTTTAAAACTGCATCAGCTTTCAACCATACTACTCACTGGCTATTCATAGTTTTCATGGGCTTAATATTACCATGTACCAGACAACTATTTCATTTAATCACTAATAATCCTGTTAAATAAGTACTAATAATACTCCCACTTTAGAAGTAAAGACATAAACTTAGATAACTTGCCCCATCTCTTAAAATTGGTACAAATTAGTCTTAAAACAGGTCTATTTGACTCCATCGATAGTTGTCTGAGTCCTAGTGTGCTACTGTTTCTAAGCATTGCCACCTGTGTTAATGTGGCTATGGCTGATTTTAACACATAGCCAACATCCCTTACTTTTACATGGCCAGTCTCCCCTGTCTGATTTTTATGTCCATGTTTTATAGCTTAATAATTATCTAATAAATGAATACTTAATTGATACATAAGAGAAAGTTATAGAGTAGGGACTTATTCAGGCTTTTCTTTTATCATATATCTAGCTAGTTTTACACATACACACACACAAACACACACCCAAACACACACACATACACACACACATACACAGTCTTTTTATCTTCAGAATAATGTCATTAGGTAGGAACTATCACTGCTTCTCTGTGAAGCTGGGAAAGTTAGCACTCTAAAAGCTCAGGAAACAAAAGCAAGAAATGACAAATGGGATTATATTCAATTAAGAAGCTTCTGTGCAGCAAAGGAAACAATCAACAGAGTGAAGAGACAACCTGCAGAAAGAGAGAAATCTTTGTTAGCCAATCACCTGACAGGATACATACTGAACTAAAAAATAAATAAAAGAACAAATAATCCACTCAAAAAGTATAAATGGCTAGCCGGGCATGGTAGCGCATGCTTGTAATCCCAGTACTTGGGAAGCTGAAACTCTAGGATTTGGGTTTGCAGCCAGCCTCAGCTATTTAGTGATTCAAAATAAAGAATAAAAAATAGGACTGGGGGCGAAGCCTGGAGGTAAAATGCCCCTGGGTTCAATCGCTGGTACTGCAAAAAAAAAAAAAAAAAAAAGTATAAATGGCCAATAAATATATGAAAAATGCTGAACATCTTTAGTGATCAGAAAATGCAACTCAAAACTACACTGAAGTTCCATCTCACAACAGTAGAATGGTTAATATATTTAAAGTAATGTTGTTTAAGAGGTGGAGAAAAGGAATGCTTATACACTGCTGGTGGTAATGTAAACTAGGACAGCTACTATGCAGCCAGTATGAAGGCTCCTCAAAAACTTGAGAATGACCACATGATCTAGCTATACGACTCCTAGGTATATATCTAAGGAAGGTGAATTCAGTATACTAAAGGGATACCTGCTTGCCCATGTTTACTGCAGTCTTATTTGAAATAGCTAAGATAGAGAATCCTTGGTGCCCATCAACTGAGGAATGAATAAAGAAAATGTGCCTCATATACATACTGGAGTACTATTCAGCCCTAAGGAAGAATGAGATCCTGTCATCTTCAGGAAAATGGATGGAAATGGAGGGCATGTGTTAAGCAAAATAAGCCAGACACAGAAAGGCAAGTAATGCATGCTTTCTCTCATATGATGAAACAAAGAAACAAAAAGAAAGACTAATTGAAAGTATCAGCAGGACTATCAGGGAAAGGGAGAGGAGTGGGAGGGAGAGGTAAGAAAGAGCAGAAGGGAAGGTGGACATGATTGAGGCATAATATATGCATGTATGTAAATATCACATAAAACTCATTAATTTATACAGTTAATATGCATTAATAATAATACATCTAGGAGAAAATAAAGCATAATATATTCTTAAGAATTATAAGCCGTGTGAGATGTTTGATACTACTAGCATAGATTATAATATTCCCAATCTTGTAAATATTGATAACAATATTTATAAAAATTGATGAATTTTCTGTAATAAAAATAAAACTTTTGATAGGAAGCACTTAAGTAGCGTTTACAGACTGTGGTGAAAAGAATTCTGATGGCCCCAAGATTCCCACCCCCCCTCCCTTGCACATATATCTAGTAAATATAATGGAACTTCATATTTGATTGAATTAAGCTATGTGAGAAAAGTGGAGGGATTTTACAAATGTACTCAAGTCTGTACTCAGTTGACTTTAAGTTAATCTAAAAGAAGACTACCTGATGAGCCCAACCTCATCAGGTTAGCACTGGGAGGAAGAATTAAGACTTCTTTGAAGTCAGCTCTGAAGTGAGAGGCTCTACTGCTAGCCCTGAGGAAACAATCTGCTGTGCTGTGGAGATGGCAGGCAACCTAGAAGAGCGACCAACAGTCCCAGAATGACAGAAAATAAGAAGTGAGCCTCAGTCTTACAACCTGAGGACTCCAATTTTGCAAATACTAGTGAGCTAAGAAGATACTATCAGATCACAGATCAGTTTTGTTTTGTTTAGGACAGAACTGAGGATTGAACCTTATCCATTCTAGGTGAGCACTCTACCACTGAGCTGCATCCCCAGCTAGAACAAAAAACAAGAAGTAACCGGGATTTCAGTCAAGATACAGAAACAAATCCACACACTTACAGCCAATTGATTTTCAACAAAGGTGCCAAACACATAGGTTGGAGAAAAGACAGCCTCTTCAACAAATGGTGTTGGGGAAACTGGTTACTGATTTGTAGAAAAATAGAATTAAATTCCTACCTCTCACCCTGCACAAGAATCAACTTGAGATGTATCAAATAACTGGAAATTAGACCAGAGATTTCAAAATTACTAGAGGAAGGCATAGGTCCAACACTCCAACATATAGGTGTAGGTAGAAACATCCTCAATAAGACCCCCAAAGTACAAGAAATTAAAACAAAAATTAATAAATGGGATGGCATTAAACAAAAAAGTTTCTGATCATCAAAGGAGACCATCAAGAATCTAAAAAGAGAGCCTACAGAATGGGAGGAGATCTTTGTCATCTATTCCTCTGATAGAGGACTAATACCTAGAATATACAAAGAATGTACAAGCCTTAACACTAAAAAAAAAAAAAAAAAAACTCAATCAAGAAATGGGGAATTGAACTAAACAGACACTTCACAAAAGAAGAGATATAAATGGCCAATAAAAACATGAACAAATGTTCAACATCATTAGCAATCAAGGAGATGCAAATCAAAACTACATTAAAATTCCATCTAACTCCAATCAAAGTGGAAATCATCAAGAAGTCAAACAACAATAAATGCTGGGGATAATGTGGGGAAACAACAACTCTTCTACAATATTGGTGGGATTTCCGCTATGGAGATCAGTGTGGAGACACCTTAGAAAATTGAGAATGGATCCACCATATGATCCAGATATATTACTTCCTGGTATCATTATAAAGACTGAAATCAGAATATTATAGTAATATATGCATATCTGTGTTCATACCAGCACAATTTGCAATAGCCAGATTATGGAACCAACCTAGGTGTCCATCAACAGATGAATGGATTACAAAATTATGGGATATACACACAATGGAATTCTACTCAGCAATTAAAAAGAACAAAACAATGTCATTTACAGGAAAATGGATGGAGCTGGAGAATATTATGCTAAGTGAGATTAGCCAGTCACAGAATGAGAAGGGTCATAAATTTTCTTTGATATGCGGAAGCTAGAGTAAACAGGATACCAGAAAGACTTCAGAAAATAGAGGAGAAACTCCAGTGGAACCAGGGAGGTGGTCTAGGTGAAGGGGGTGGGGAGAAGGAGAATCAATAAGGGAATCACTTCCATCAACATTATATACATATGTGAGAATGCCTATGCCGACCTCAGTACCCTTTATGGGAAAGGGGGGAAATGGGAAAGAAGCTGGGGGAAATCCCACCAAGTGCTGTGTACATGTATGTGATCATCACCATGAACTACATTATGATGTGAGACTGTAATGCACCAATAAAAGTATTTAAAAAAAAAGGAGGAGAGAAAACAACAAAACAGTGGAAGTGGACTGGAGAGGGAAAGGGGAGGGGATAAAACAAGAATTGAGAAAGGAAACAGTTTAAATAAGGTTATGTCTATACAAGGTTCACTACCAATCTCATTAATATGCATGGAGAAGGAAGCAAGGGAAGGGGGAGGGCAGGTATAGGGAGGGAAATACACCAAGAAGTGTGTGCATGTGTGTCTGTACTACTTTGAATCTCATTATGATGTATAATTATACTCCACTAATAACAGTATATATATACATAAAAGATCACAGTCCCCAGATGACACCTAAATTTCATCCTGGTGAGAAATCCTGCAGAGGATGTACATATGAAATAAAAATGAATTTTGTGTTTAGACTTGGATGTTATGCCCAAGATATATATATATATCACACATACACACACACACACACACACACACACACACACAATACACACATGCAAATACTCCAAAAGATAAGAAAAATCCCTGAAATCCAAAACACTTCTGAATCCTAGCCTTTTGGGTAAGGGATACTCAACCTGAAACAGCAAACTAACACCACTAAGCAAAGCAAATTTAGACTGACCAAATACAGTGGAAAATTATGTTCTATACATTATTATGAATTGACTTAGAAAGAAGTCCATGAGACATTTTTAGTTCAAGAAATAAACTGCAAAATAGAACTATAAAATGTCCTAACATGTAACAAGGAAAAATGTATGAACACATATGTTTACATGTAGAGAAATATGCATTAAGAAATGGTTATATATTTATTCACCAATGGTTAATGGTGGCAAACCTCTAGGGAGTAGGGCTTTTCATTTGTCTTGATAATTCAGTTTCTGAAATATCTTCATAGGGGCACATATTTCTTTTATAAAGAACAAAATTAATGAAGCTCAGTTCTTAAAAGAAGCTTAAAATTTAAAAATGTATACCCTCAGAGTCCAAAGCTGGCTCATTTTACTAATTCTTAAATTAGGTTTTTCTTAACCATGCATCAGTGGATGTCTTGGGGCCAAATGATGGAGCCAGGAAGAACCTGAAGTTACTTAGAATTATTTTCAAAATTTTTTCAGAGAGATGGTCCAAGACTTCATTAGGTCCTCCACCTTCCTAATCCCCACCTCCTACCTCTACTGGTAATTTACTTTATTTTTAAACAAATCACAGCAATGATCACCTTGACTTGACTTGTACTACTAATGTTTTTTTATACTGTCAAATACATATTTATTTATTAGATTTTACCAATGTTAATGCAAATACTTGATACAATGGATACAAATACTAAATGATACAATACTAAATATTACAAATACTATAAAATTTTAAAAATACAAATATTTTAAATGTATACATACATTAAATTATATAATACAAATACTATATGATATAATAGAAATAATAAATTATAGGAAATGATACAAATACTAAATAATACAGTGATAACCAAAATAGATGTTGATTATTTTTATCATCATTTCACCTGGAATCAGTTTATCATTTAGTGTTTGCATCATTAGATCTCTTGGTAATTCACTTAGTACCAACTAAATTTTTTTATAAGTGTATTGGTGCACTGTAATTATACATCACAGTGATATTTAAAGTGATACTAACATACATGTACACAGCACTTGTGTTTCCCTCTGGATCCCACCTGCTCCTCAGATATAGCATTATTTGAACTGTTCTCTTCATCAGTTCTCCTGTTTTTCCTCCCTACTTAACTCCCCCAATCCCCTCCCACTATTTTACTGGTATCTTTCCTTATTTATCTGAAGTCCCTTTTGTTTCTTATTTTCTCTCTAGCTTCCACATATGAGAGAATACATACAACCCTTGACTTTCTGGGACTGGCTAATCTCACTTGGCATAACATTCTCCAGTTCCATCCATTTTCTTACAAAGAACACAATTTTGTTCTTTATGGCTGAGTACATAACTAGATCTTAAAAGAACAAGAATGTGCATATAACCCATTTGAATGAGTTAAATATTCATTGCTTAAATATGAGGCTAGTATGCCAGAATTATCAGACATTTAAGTGACTGAAATAAAAAAAATAAATGTCACTGATGATTTTTGTAGAAATTCAACACTCACCATTTTCTTCGTGGCAATAATCAAATCCTGCCACACTACATCTTCGAAAGACCATTTTATTCTCAGTGAGGGTTCCTGTCTTATCAGAAAAGAGGTACTGAATCTGCCCAAGATCTTCAGTGATGTTCAGCGCTCGACACTGAACCGTAGAATCCATTTTCTCATTGTAGAAATCCACATCACTCTGAATGAAATATATTTGTCCAAGCTTCACAATTTCAATGGAAACATAGAGAGAAATGGGAATCAAGACCTACAAAGATCCAAATAATTTTTAAAATGTTAAATAGTTTAAAGAAAGTGAATGTACTTGAATATAATTGGGATAAGAAGTGATCTTAAAATTCTATGATAAATTTGATGAAAATTACCTGTAACAAAATGATCATGGTCCAAAACATATAGAATCCTGCCAAAACTGGTGAAATGATCTGTCCATCAGTCTCAGGGATATTAAAAAAGAGCACGTTTTCATACTTGCGCAACCAGATTCCATGACCTTTCAAAAACAGATGTCAAAACAATTATATATATTATATAAATAGATAACTTTATTCCTTAACAAAAAGGGATGAGAATATTTATTTTGGTTGAATAATTGTTTTTGGAATCAAGTTCAAATTCAAAAGGCTACATAAACTCCTGTCTGTTTCACTCTCTTAATCTCTTCCCAGGTCCCCTCAGTACTCTGGCAAAGTGAAAGTGGGTAGAGTTAACAGTAGGGCTTTTCAGGACAAAGGATGAGAGAGATAGGCTCCCTTACAGAAGCCAAACATTCACAAATGTCTCTTTAGGAAAAAATACTTTAATATCTTGCTGAAAAGATGTCAGCACATAATCAAATTTTACCTACCCAATGCACCAGTTAAACACATTATAACCAGGAGCAGGACACACCAGAGGACATCTGTATTCGCTCTTCTTTCTAATTTACTGCGCTTATACCGTGGCCCACTGTTGTTCAGCATTGCTTTGGTTTCATGGCCTATATAGGAAATACAGTATGTCAGAAAAATGTATAAATTAAAATTAATAAACTAAAATTGAGTGGCAATATCATATTTAAATATCTCCTGGCAGACAACCTGATAAAACATAGTTACATAACTAATTTTGCCAGTTTAGTCTGCTTTTTTGATCCAGTTAGAAAAACCAGTACCAGCTAGGCATGGTGGTGCACACTTGTAATCCCAGTATTTAGAAGGCTGAGACGGGAGGCTCTGAGTTCACAGCCAACCTCAGCTACTTAGTGAGGCCCTCTGCGACTTAGTGAGACCCTGTTTCAAAATAAAGAATTAAAAATCAGGCTGGGGGTATAGCTTGGAGGTAGAATGCCCTTGGGTTCAATCCTTAGTACCCCTCCCCCCCCCAAAAAAAAGAAAAAGAAAAACAAAAAACAAAAAACCAAGACCAGTGATTAAGTTTATCAAGACAAAATTTGCTTTCTGCTTCGGTAGATCACATTTTGAGTAAATGAAAAATGGTAACTTGTAGAAAGACACAGCAGGGACAGTGATAAGAATTAGAACTAGAACTGACCTGCATAAACCACGATGCCCACAACAGCCTCTGTGTTTCTAATGGTACATCCTCTAAGCAATAAATTTTCTTTGCTGAGGCCCACACGTTCTTTGTTGGAATGTTCTCTATAAGAAACATAGCATATAGATTTATTTTTAAGTGGCAAAAGTGGGGATCTAAAAATAAAAATCATTACCCTTGAGTGCTCTTGATGCAGAGTAGTAAGTTAGGCAGTTCACAGGAAAAGCGTCACATCTCTAGTTCATTTTCTTTTGTGATTTTAGTTACCTGCTTTGTCTAGGAGCAATCTGAGATAAGTTTCTAACTCCTGCTATTTTCTATTAATCATTGTTAATTCCAATGACTACAAGAATGCAAACATATTCCAACATATTCCTACTTTTCTAGCATACACTGTATTCAAGGTAACTTAATAAGTGATGATGGGAAAAAAAAAAATCTGTGATGGAACTGGAAAATTACCTCTTTCAACTTGGTTGAAATTAAGAATCATTCAAGGCAGCCGGGCGTGGTGGCGCACGCTTGTAATCCCAGCATTCGGGAGGCTGAGACCGGAGGATCCGGGTTCGCGGCCAGCCTCAGCCACCTAGTGAGGCACTCCGCAACTTAGTGAGACTCGGTTTCAAAATAAAGAATAAAAAAAAAAATAGGGCTGGGGGTGTAGCTCGGAAGTAGAATGCCTCTGAGTTCAATCCCCAGTACCGCAAAAAAAAAAAAAAAGAATCATTCAAGGCAATGATAATTGGCAGCTGTGTAAGCCATTAGGTAGAAAGTTGATAGGAAGCTTTAATATGGAAATATAAGGCTAATATCACCAATCTGACAGTGGAGACACATCATGGTCTACTGATTTATGAGAAAGAAAATCATGGCCACATAACCTTCCATCAGTGCATTTCAGCCTCAGGGCTGTGGCTTCAGAGGATCTGTAAAAGTCTCTGAAATTATATGCAATATTGCAAAATTGTGTGTGTATATGTGTATAATTTCTATTTTCTGTATACACATATATATGCTATTTTTGTATACATGCATAAGTTTTTATAATACATATGTATAATCTATACTATATAATATATAAATTGCTGTTTTCTAGGGAGAGAATCCATTTCTTTAATCATATACTGAAAGAGCTCCTTAAAGATTGTCAGAAAACAAGAGGACCAGAGAAGCAGGTGAAATAAACATCACCACAAAGATTAAATTGGCAAATCTAAAATGCAGTAAATCCTGCAGGCAAAATGATCCCATTTACTCAAGAAATGAATGGCCCGGAGGGGAAAGGGATGGGGGACTCATAAGGAGGAGGCAGTCAGCTTAATCTAAAATATGGTAAATTCTATAAGCTACATGACCTGTATTCATTCTTGGACATGTTTCCAAATCATTGGAACTTCCACCAACCAGAATTGTTCATCTGATACTCTAATTCTGAAGGATACCACCCTAGCATATCATTAAACTACCAGTTCTGTCCAAACACTTTCTTCTAAACATCTGCATGTCTTGGGCTTAATATGTAGCAGGTGTAAAATATTCTTACACCACTGGAAGAGATCGTAGAATTACTATAAGAACAAGGCTTTGCTCTTGCTGCTGTTTGAAATATATACAGAGAGAGGCAAATACTTATCAAATTATTAAGATAAGCCAATTTTATAAATAGACAAACTTATGGCCTTTAATGTTTTAACTTGGGTATAAGCACATAAAAGTTTTATTGAGGTAAGCACCATTTCACTCACAAAGGTAAACAGTGAATCACTTACAGAAAACCTCGGAATCTGTTGAGATCATTGTTTGGACTTTCACATTCTATTCTACTGGAGAACTTCTCGGGATCAACTTCAGAGTCCTACAAATATTTTTAAAAATCACAAAACAAGAAGATTACAAGATTAAACCCTTGTTTGTTAAGTATTTGATCATTTTCACCAGTTCTTTAAGATAGTATTAAGGCTTTTTTTTTTCCACAAAGTTTGTGTCATAAATTTGCCTGATGAAGGAGAGTATAAGGCATAATTATGGGATCCATAACAGATTGGCCCTAGAGCATTGATACACATCTGTGAGTGATGGGAATACTGTACCAGAATCTATACATAACTCTGCAGAGGACAGCTCCTACTCACAAACACGCTTTCATCCATAAGGCACTGAAAATACTTCTCTTGGTCTTTAGCCATATAGGTAATGTCTGAGATTAAGTATATATATATGAACATTTCAAGCACAATGCATTTGATCTCACCCAAATTTTATAGATAAAAAATTAGAAGCATTGCATTAATATCTCACAAAATTATCTAAGGGATCAAACAGATAATTTTAGAATGCTTTATGAAACCAATGGAAAATGCCTTTATAGAACACAGCTTTTATAAAGTGTGGGTTCACTAAGAAGGAGCCACATCAACCTTATCTCACTTCTTTTGTTTTTATATGTCTTTGTGGTTAATAAGGGGTATACTATTAATATTTATATAGCTCATAAAATATTAATATAGATACTATAGTTAACATGGAGAATATGAGTAATATCATATGCTTTGATTTGCTAACAATGTTTGTTCTTTTGATGTAGTAGAATCTATATTTTGTACTTTCAATATATTAACTAATTTCTTTTTCCCAACTCTATGAAGTAGATACTGTAATTAGAGTTAATTAACTCATGAGGAAAGACATACACAATGAAGATCAGTAATTTTCCTAAGTTCTCAAAAAACAGTGAGAACACTGGATTCCAGAGCATGCATCCTTAACTGAACCCAAAGTGTGCCATGCCGATTAATCAAATGACATCAACTTCAAAATAGGTGCTTAGTGGTATAACAGAACTCTGAATTATGTAAGATTTTTACCAACGTTTAGGTGCAGGACTGCTTACAAAAGTGAAATGACACTGAGCTCAGGGGCTTATCAATCACAGATGGTCTAGATGAAATCCTCAGGAGAAAGATGGGGCCAGTATAAGATTTAATTTACCAAAGGTCAGGTTATCAGGAAGCTAAAACAGTTTTTAATTTATAAGTATAAGATGAAGGAACCTCCAGCTAGGCTTAGTGGTATACACCTATGATACCAGTACTTGGTAGGCTGAGACAGGAGGATTTCTGGAAGGTTGGAGGCTAGTCTCAGTAAATTAGCAAGACCCTCAACAACTTAGTAAGATCCTGTTTGGCAATAAAAAAAAAAATAAAATAAAGCTTGGGGGTTTAGCTCAGAGTTCAATTCCCAGTACAAAAAATAAAGACAAAGAAACTCTAATTTAACAATACTACAGGTGAAAGAAGACCATTAAAATTTAAAATATTTTATCAAGTGCTTCCAAAAAGAAGGAAAACTGAAACTTACGCATCATGCATATTTTACATGTGATTCTTATAATTATGCTATGAAAGTTATAGTATATTTTTCTATTTTCAGATAACAAAACTGACACAGAAAGTATTGAAGTATCTTTCCCAAAGTCACACAGTAATTAATGGTAGAGCTGAAATTCCTTCAAATTCATGTCAATATAACTTCAAGGTTTTTGCTTCCCTCAGCACAGTGCAGTAAAAGGTCTAGAAGTCACACAGCATGAGAAGCTACAAAATCTTTAAAAAACTTCAATATGTAAGTAATTATAGATTTTAGGAACAATGATCAACACAATATAAGATATAAAATCTAAGATTAAGACAAATCAGCAGGTCAATATTTCTACTGTAAAATAGTTTTCCAATTTGCTAATTAATTGCGAGGTACTTTTAATTAGGTTTCAAAAATATGATTGTCAGGCTAAAGTGTTTCAACTCCAAAGTCATTTTATCCTATTAGGTATAAAATACAGCATATGTCCACTGTTATCTGGATATGAATTAAACCTTCAGGGTTCCTACTTTCTCAACAGTAAAAATGAATTTAAAAAAAAATCTCCTTATCAGATGAAAATGAGCTTAGTCATTTTCTGAAAAAAAAAAAAATAAATAAAGCTAATAAATCACCGGCTGTGAACACACCATTTACCTGCTCTGCATATCCCCGAACCACCTGCCTCTGTTTCAAATTGCTCTCTCCATCAAGACCAGATGTCTCAATGTGACAGATTCCATCAGGATCGGTGGAAAACAGTAGTACCATATCAGCAGGAATGATCTCATTACAGGAGAGGCGAATAAAGTCCCCAACAGTGACGTCTTTCCAGCAACTGTCAATGTATTTTTTCTCTTTTCTAAAATTGAAAATAAAACTTTAAAAAGAATAGTAAGCCATAAACATAACCATTTCTTAAAATTTTAGGGTATAATTTAAAGTCTATTTAAAGCATTAGGATACATTTTTAGCCTATTAAATGCTAAAAGGAAAGTAACAGAATAGATAATACCTAAATTCCATAAATGCTTCACCTGCTGCAAACTTAGTTACTGAGCCACAAAACATATTTTCCATCTCTTTTTTTTTTTCCCCCCTGTGGGATTTTGAACTATTATGCTGTCTTAGTGCAATTCTAGAATAAAATTACAGTTAACATTAGGTTTATTCATGTGCATGCTGCTCTGTGGTGAGGAACCAAGGAACTGGGGCAGTAGGGTTTCAGGGGGAAGACACAATATCTGCTAGATAGGATAGATAATTAAATAAAACACAATGAAGTAATATTTTTAAAAATAATGATATCACCATATCAATACCTCTAATGATCAGTGAATACTTTATAAAGTCACCCCTTCCATATCCATGAGTTTAACATCAGAAAATTCAACCAACCACAGATAAAAAAATACTTGGGAAAAAATGTACTAAACAGTTACTGTGGAAATCAGTTCGGAGGCTCCTCAGAAGACTGGATATGAAACCTCCACATGACCCAGCCATACCATTTCTGCATATCTTTCCAAAGGAAGTGAAGTCAGAATATTAGAGGGATGCATGCAAACCCATGTTTATAGTCACACAATTCACAATAGTCAAACTATGGCGCCAACCTAGGTGTCCATTAACAGATGAATAGGTTCAAAACTGTTATGTACATACAATAGAACCTTACTCAGCCATGAAGAACAAAATTATGTCACTTGCAGGAAAAGGGATGGAACTAGAAAATATGCCAAGTGAAATTCCTTTGCTTTGCAGAAGCTTTTCAGTTTCATGTAATCCCATGCACTGATCCTCCTTTGAGCTGCCTGTGCTTTTGGGGTCCTGTTGAGAAAGTTTTGACCTGTGCCTATATGTTCAAGTGTTGGTCCTATGCCCTCTTCAAGTATCTGCAAGGTCTCTGGTCTGACATCCAGGTCCTTGATCTACCTTCTGCAAAGCAAAGGAAACTATCAAGAACCTCAACAGAGAACCTACAGAGTGGGAGAAAATTTTTGCCAGTTACACTTCAGATAGAGGTTTAATAACTAGGATATACAAAGAACTCAAGAAAATCTCAACTAAGAGAGCAAACAACCCAATCAAAAAATGGGCAAAGGACCTAAATAGACACTTCACAAAAGAAGAA